>JAMOIN010000863.1:0-49868 GCA_024666655.1 Dascyllus trimaculatus | reverse complement strand
GTTGCTTCAATAGGCTCTGCTGGGGAGTGGTGTGAACAGGCCATGTTGGAGAGCCAGGCGGGATGTGGTGCTGCTGGCCCCAGTGTGCTGTGCTGGGGAGCCCGCTGTGCTAGGCTGTGCTGCTGGGGAGCGGAGTGAACAGGCTCTGCTGGGGAGCGGTGTGAACAGTCTCTGATGGAGAGCCAGGCGAGCTGTGGTGCTGGGGGCACCCGTGTGCTGGGGAGCCCGGTGTGCAGGGTTGTGCTGCTGGGGAGCCGTGTGGACAGTCTCTCCTGGGAAAAGTTTGAACAGGCTCTGATCGAGAGCCAGGCTTGCTGTGGTGTTGGGGGCCCACGTGTGCTTTGCTGGGGAGCCCGGTGAGCTGGGCTGGGGAGCCTGGTGTGCTGGGCTGTGCTGCTGGGGAGGCGTGTGGACAGGCTGGGGAGTGGTTTGAACAGGCTCTGCTGGAGAGCCAGGCGAGCTGTGGTGCAGGGGGCCCCCGTGTGCTGTGCTGGGGAAGCCGGTGTGCTGTTCTGTGCTGCTGGGGAGCCGTGGAGACAGGCTCAGCTGGGGAGCGGTGTGAAAAGGCTCTGATGGAGAGCCAGACGGGCTGTGGTGCTGGGGGCCCCGTGTGCTGTGCTCGGGAGCCCAGTGAACTGAGCTGGGGAGCCCGGTGTGCTGGGCTGTGCTGTCTGGGAGCCGTGTGGACAGGCTCTGCTGGGGAGCCTTGTGAAGAGGCTCTGCTGGAAAGCCAGGTGGGCTGAGGTGCTGGGGGGCCCCGTGTTCTGTGCTGTCGAGCCCGGTGAGCTGGGCTTGGGAGGCCAGTGTGCTGGGCTGTGCTGCTGGTGAGCCGTGTGGACCGGCTCTGCTTTGGAGTGGTTTGAACAGGCTCTGCTGGAGAGCCAGGCGGGCCGTGGTGCTGGGGGCCCCCGTGTGCTGTGCTGGGGAAGCCGGTGTGCTGTTCTGTGCTGCTGGGGAGCAGTGTGGACAGGCTCTACTCGGAAGCTTTGTGAAAAGGTTCTGATGGAGAGCCAGGCGGGCTGTGGTGCTGGGGGCCCCCGTGTGCTGTGCTGGGGAGCCCGGTGAGCTGTGCTGGGGGCCGCCGTGTGCTGTGCTGGGGAGCCCGGTTAGCTGGGTTGGGGAGCCCGGTGTGCAGGGCTGTGCTGCTGGGGAGCCGTATGGACAGTCTCTCCTGGGAAAAGTTTGAACAGGCTCTGATGGAGAGCCAGGCTTGCTGTGGTGTTGGGGGCCCCCGTGTGCTTTGCTGGGGAGCCCGGTGAGCTGGGCTGGAGAGCCCGGTGTGCTGGGCTGTGCTGCTGGGGAGGCGTGTGGACAGGCTGTGCTGGGGAGCGGTGTGAACAGGCTCTGATGGACAGCCAGGTGGGCTGTGGTTCTGGGGGGCTTTGTGTGCTGTGCTGGGGAGCCCGGTGAGCTGGGCCGGGGAGTCCAGTGTGCTGGGCTGTTCTGCTGGGGAACCGTGTGGACCGGCTCTGGTTGGGAGTGGTTTGAACAGGCTCTGCTTGAGAACCAGGCGGGCCGTGGTGCTGGGGGCCCCCGTGTGCTGTGCTGGGGGGCCCGGTGAGGTGGGCTGGGGTGCCCGGTGTGCTGGGCTCTGCTGCTGGGGAGCTGTGTGGAAAGGCTCTGCTGGCGAGTGGTTTAAACAGGCTCTGCTGGAGAGCCAGGCGGGCTGTGGTGCTGTGGGGCCCCGTGTGCTGTGCAGGGGAGCCCGGTGTGCTGGGCTGTGCTGCTGGTGAGCCGCGTGGACAGGCTCTGCTGGGGAGCGGTGTGAACAGGCTCTGCTGGAGAGCCAGGCGGGCTGTGGTTCTGGGGGGACCCGTGTGCTGTGCTGGGGAGCCCGTTGAGCTGGGCTTCGGAGCCCTGTGTGTTGGGCTGTGGTGCTGGGGAGCCTTGTGGACAGGCTCTGCTGGGGAGTGGTGTGAACAGGCTCTGATGGAGAGCCAGGCGGGCTGTCGTGCTGGGGGCCCCAGTGTGCTGTGCTAGGGGGCCCGGTGAGCTGGGCGGGGTATCCTGGTGTGCTGTGCTGTGGTGCTGTGGAGCCGTGTGGACAGGCTCTGCTGGGGAGTGGTTTGAAAAGGCTCTGCTGGACAGCCAGGCGGGATGTGGTGCTGGGGGCCCCCGTGTGCTGTGCTGGGGAGCCCGGTGTGCTGGGCTGTGGTGCTGGATTGCCGTGTGGACAGGCTCTGCTGGGGAGTTGCTTCAATAGGCTCTGCTGGGGAGTGGTGTGAACAGGCCATGATGGAGAGCCAGGCGGGATGTGGTGCTGCTGGCCCCCGTGTGCTGTGCTGGGGAGCCCGCTGTGCTAGGCTGTGCTGCTGGGGAGCGGAGTGAAAAGGCTCTGCTGGGGAGCGGTGTGAACAGTCTCTGATGGAGAGCCAGGCGAGCTGTGGTGCTGGGGGCACCCGTGTGCTGGGGAGCCCGGTGTGCAGGGTTGTGCTGCTGGGGAGCCGTGTGGACAGTCTCTCCTGGGAAAAGTTTGAACAGGCTCTGATCGAGAGCCAGGCTTGCTGTGGTGTTGGGGGCCCACGTGTGCTTTGCTGGGGAGCCCGGTGAGCTGGGCTGGCTAGCCTGGTGTGCTGGGCTGTGCTGCTGGGGAGGCGTGTGGACAGGCTGTGCTGGGGAGTGGTTTGAACAGGCTCTGCTGGAGAGCCAGGCGAGCTGTGGTGCAGGGGGCCCCCGTGTGCTGTGCTGGGGAAGCCGGTGTGCTGTTCTGTGCTGCTGGGGAGCCGTGTAGACAGGCTCAGCTGGGGAGCGGTGTGAACAGACTCTGATGGACAGCCAGACGGGCTGTGGTGCTGGGGGCCCCGTGTGCTGTGCTCGGGAGCCCAGTGAACTGAGCTGGGGAGCCCGGTGTGCTGGGCTGTGCTGTCTGGGAGCCGTGTGGACAGGCTCTGCTGGGGAGCCTTGTGAAGAGGCTCTGCTGGAAAGCCAGGTGGGCTGAGGTGCTGGGGGGCCCCGTGTTCTGTGCTGTCGAGCCCGGTGAGCTGGGCTTGGGAGGCCAGTGTGCTGGGCTGTGCTGCTGGTGAGCCGTGTGGACCGGCTCTGCTTTGGAGTGGTTTGAACAGGCTCTGCTGGAGAGCCAGGCGGGCCGTGGTGCTGGGGGCCCCCGTGTGCTGTGCTGGGGAAGCAGGTGTGCTGTTCTGTGCTGCTGGGGAGCCGTGTGGACAGGCTCTACTGGGGAGCTTTGTGAAAAGGTTCTGATGGAGAGCCAGGCGGGCTGTGGTGCTGGGGGCCCCCGTGTGCTGTGCTGGGGAGCCCGGTGAGCTGTGCTGGGGGCCGCCGTGTGCTGTGCTGGGGAGCCCGGTTAGCTGGGTTGGGGAGCCCGGTGTGCAGGGCTGTGCTGCTGGGGAGCCGTATGGACAGTCTCTCCTGGGAAAAGTTTGAACAGGCTCTGATGGAGAGCCAGGCTTGCTGTGGTGTTGGGGGCCCCCGAGTGCTTTGCTGGGGAGACCAGTGAGCTGGGCTGGAGAGCCCGGTATGCTGGGCTGTGCTGCTGGGGAGGCGTGTGGACAGGCTGTGCTGGGGAGCGGTGTGAACAGGCTCTGATGGAGAGCCAGGTGGGCTGTGGTGCTGGGGGGCTTTGTGTGCTGTGCTGGGGAGCCTGGTGAGCTGGGCCGGGGAGTCCAGTGTGCTGGGCTGTTCTGCTGGGGAACCGTGTGGACCGGCTCTGGTTGGGAGTGGTTTGAACAGGCTCTGCTTGAGAACCAGGCGGGCCGTGGTGCTGGGGGCCCCCGTGTGCTGTGCTGGGGGGCCCGGTGAGGTGGGCTGGGGTGACCGGTGTGCTGGGCTCTGCTGCTGGGGAGCTGTGTGGAAAGGCTCTGCTGGCGAGTGGTTTAAACATGCTCTGCTGGAGAGCCAGGCGGGCTGTGGTGCTGTGGGGCCCCGTGTGCTGTGCTGGGGAGCCCGGTGTGCTGGGCTGTGCTGCTGGTGAGCCGCGTGGACAGGCTCTGCTGGGGAGCGGTGTGAACAGGCTCTGCTGGAGAGCCAGGCGGGCTGTGGTTCTGGGGGGACCCGTGTGCTGTGCTGGGGAGCCCGTTGAGCTGGGCTTCGGAGCCCTGTGTGTTGGGCTGTGGTGCTGGGGAGCCTTGTGGACAGGCTCTGCTGGGGAGTGTTTTTAACAGGGTCTGCTGGATTGCCAGGCGGGTTGTGGTACTGGGGGCCCCCGTGTGCTGTGCTGGGGAGCCCGGTGAGCTGGGCTGAGGAGCCCGGTGTGCTGGGTTGTGCTGCTGGGGAGCCGTGTGGACAGGCTCTGCTGGGGAGTGTTTTGAACAGGCTCTGCTTTAGAGCCACTCGGGCTGTGGTGCTGGGGGGGCCGTGTGCTGTGCTGGGGAGCCCGGTGGGCTGGGCCGGGGATCCCGGTGTGCTGGGCTGTGGTTATGGGGATCCGTGTAGACAGGCTCTGCTGGCGAGCGGTGTGAACAGGCTCTGATGGAGAGCCAGGCGGGCTGTGATGGTGGGGGTCCCCGTGTGCTGTTCTGGGGGGCCCGGTGAGGTGGGCTGGGGTGGTGACCGGTGTGCTGGGCTCTGCTGCTGGGGAGCCGTGTGGAAAGGCTCTGCTGGCGAGTGGTTTGAACAGGTTCTGCTGTAGAGCCAGGCGGGCTGTGGTGCTGTGGGGCCACGTGTGCTGTGCAGGGGAGCCCGGTGGGCTGGGCTGTGCTGCTGGTGAGCCGCGTGGACAGGCTCTGCTGGGGAGCGGTGTGAAAAGGCTCTGCTGGAGAGCCAGGCGGGCTGTGCTGCGGTGTGCTGGGCTGTGCTGCTGGGGAGCCGTGTAGACAGGCTCTGCAGGGGAGCGGTGTAAAAGGGCTCTAATGGAGAGCCAGCCGGGCTGTGGTGCTGGGGGCCCCCGTGTGCTGTGCTGGGGAGTCCGTTGAGCTGGGCTGGGGAGCCCGGTGTGCTGTGCTGTTGTGCTGGGGAGCCGTGTGGACAGGCTCTGCTGGAGAGCCAGGCGGGCTGTGGTGCTGGGGGGCCCCGTGTGCTGTGCTGGGGAGAACGGTGTGATTGGCTGTTGTGCTGGGGAGCCGTGTGGACAGGATCTGCTGGGGAGCTGTATGAACAGGCACTGATGGAGAGCAAGGCGGGCTGTGGTGCTGGGGGGCCCCGGGGGCTGTGCTGGGGAGCCCGGTGAGCTGGGCTGGGGAGCCCGGTGTGCTGGGCTGTGGTGCTGGGGAGCAGTGTGGAAAGGCTCTGCTGGGGAGCGGTGTGAACAGGCTCTGATGGAGCGCCAGGCGGGCTGTGGTGCTGGGGGCCCGCTTGTGCTGTGCTGGGGAGCCTGGTGACCTGGGCTGGGGAGCCCGTTGTGCTGGGCTGTGATGCTGGGGAGCCGTGTGGACAGGGACTGCTGGCGAGTGGTTTGAACAGGCTCTGATGGAGAGCCAGGCCGGCTGTGGTGCTGGGGGGCCCCGTGTGCAGTGCTGGTGATACCGGTGTGCTGGGCTGTGCTGCTGGGGAGCCGTTTGGACAGGCTCTGCTGGGGAGCCAGGCGGGCATTGGTGCTGGGGGGCCCGGTGTGTTGTGCTGGGGAGCCCGGTGTGCTGGGCTGTGGTGCTGGGGAGCCGTGTAGACAGGTTCTTCTGCGGAGCGGTGTGAACAGGCTCTGATGGAGAGCCAGGCGGGCTGTGGTGCTGGGGGCCCCCGTGTGCTGTGCTGGGGTGCCCGGTGAGCTGGGCTGGGGATCCTGGTGTGCTGTGCTGTGGTGCTGTTGAGCCGTGTGGACAGGCTCTGCTGGGGAGTGGTTTGAAAAGGCTCTGCTGGACAGCCAGGCGGGCTGTGGTGCTGGGGGGCCCCGTGTGCTGTGCTGGGGGGCCCGGTGAGCTGGGCTTAGGAGCCCGGTGTGCTGGGCTGTGGTGCTGGGGAGCCGTGTGGACAGGCTCTGCTGGGGAGTGGTTTCAATAGGCCCTGCTGGGAAGTGGTGTGAACATGCCATGATGGAGAGCCAGGCGGGATGTGGTGCTGGTGGCCCCCGTGTGCTGTGCTGGGGAGCCCGGTGAGGTTCGCCGGGGATCCTGGTGTGCTGTGCTGTGGTGCTGTTGAGCCGTGTGGACAGGCTCAGCTGGGTAGTGGTTTCAAAAGGATCTGCTGGAGAGCCAGGCGGACTGTGGTGCTGGGGGGCCCCGTGTGCCGTGATCGGGAGCCCGGTGAGCAGGGCTGGGGAGCCTGGTGTGCTGGGCTGTGCTGCTGGGGAGCGGTGTAGACAGGCTTTGCTGGGGAGCGGTGTGAAGAGGCTCTGCTCGAGAGCCAGGTGGGCTGTGGTGCTGGGGGGCCCCGTGTGCAGTGCTGGAGAGCCCGGTGAGCTCGGCTGTGGTGCTGGGGAGCCGTGTGGACAGGCTCTGCTGGGGAGCGGTGTGAAATGGCTCTGATGGACAGCCAGGCGGGCTGTGGTTCCGGGGGGCCCCGTGTGCTGTGCTGTTGAGCCCGTTGAGCTGGGCTTCGGAGCCTGGTGTTTTGGGCTGTGGTGCTGGGGAGCCGTGTGGACAGGCTCTGCTTCGGAGTGGTTTGAACAGGGTCTGCTGGATTGCCAGGCGGGCTGTGGTACTGGGGGCTCCCGTGTCCTGTGCTGGGGAGCCCGGTGAGCTTTGTTGAGGAGCCCGGTGTGCTGGGCTTATGTGCTGGGGAGCCGTGTGGACAGGCTCTGCTGGGGTGCCTTGTGGACAGCCTCTGCTGGGGAGCGTTGTGAACAGGCTCTGATGGATAGCCAGGCGGGCTGTGGTGCTGGGGGCCCGCGTGTGCTGTGCTGGGGAGCCCGTTGAGCTGGGCTGGAGAGACCGGTGTGCTGGGCTGTGGTGCTGGGGAGCCGTGTAGACAGGCTCTGCTGGCGAGCCATTCGGGCTGTGGTGCTGGGCGGCCCTGTGTGCTGTGCTGGGGAGCCCGGTGAGCTGGGCTGGGGAGCCCGGTGTACTGGGCTGTGGTGCTGGGGAGCCGTGTAGACAGGCTCTGCTGCGGAGCAATGTGAACAGGCTCTGCTGGAGAGCCTGGCGGGCTGTGGTGCTGGGGGGCCCCGTGTGCTGTGCTGGGGAGCCCGTTGAGCTGGGCTTCGGGGAGCCCGGTGTCCTGGGCTGTGCTGCTGGGGAGCCCTGTGTACAGGCTCTGCTGGGGAGTTGTGTGAACAGGCTCTCCTGGAGAGCCAGGCGGGCTGTGGTGCTGGGGGCCCCCGTGTGCTGTGCTGGGGAGTCCGGTGAGGTGGGTTGCGGAGCCCGGTGAGCTGGGCTTTGCTGCTGGGGAGCCGTGTGGACAGGCTCTGCTGGGGAATGGTTTGAACAGGCTCATCTGGAGAGCAAGGCGGGCTATGGTGCTGGGGGCCCCCGTGTGATGTCCCGGGTAGCACGGTGAGCTGGGCTGGGGAGCCCGGTGTGCTGTGTTATGGTGCTGGGGACAGGTTTGAACAGGCTCTGGTGGAGAGCCAGGCGGGCTCTGGTGCTGGGGGGCCCCGTGTGCTGTGCTGGGGAGCCTGGTGAGCTGGGCTGGAAAGCCCGGTGTGCTGGGCTGTGGTGCTGGGTAGCCGTGTGGACAGGCTCTGCTGGAGAGCTGTGTGAACAGGCTCTGATGTAGAGTCAGGCGGGCTGTGGTGCTGGGGAGCCGTGTAGACAGGCTCTGATGGAGAGCCAGGCGGGCTGTGGTGATGGGGGGCCCCGTGTGTTGTGCAGGGGAGCCCTGTGAGCTGGGCTGGTTAGCCCGGTGTGCTGGGCTTTTGTGCTGGGTAGCCGTGTAGACAGGCTCTGCTGCGGAGGGGTCTGAACAGGCCCTGATGGAGAGCCAGGCTGGCTAAGGTGCTGGGGGCCCCCTTGAGCTGTGCTCAGGAGCACGGTGAGCTGGGAAGGGGATCCCTGTGTTCTTGGCTGTGGTGCTGGGGAGCCGTGTAGACAGGCTATGCTCGGAACGGTGTGAACAGGCTCTGATGGAGAGCCAGGCGGGCTGTGGTGCTGGGGGCCCCCATGTGCTGTGTTTGGGGCCACGGTGAGCTGGGCTGGGGAGCACGGTCTGCTGGGCTCTGGTGCTGGGGAGCTGTGTGGACAGGCTCTGCTGGGGGGTGGTTTGAACAGGCTCTGCTTGAGACCCAGGCGGGCTGTGGTCCTTGGGCGCCCCTTGTTCTGTGCTGGGGACCCTGGTGAGCTGGGCTGGGGAGCCCGGTATGCTGGGCTGTGCTGCTGGGGAGCCGTGTGGACAGGCTCTCCTGGGGAGCGGTGTGACTAGGCTTTGATGGAGAGCCAACCTGGCTGTGGTTCTGGGGGGCCCCGTGTGCTTTGCTGGGGAGCCCGTTGATCTTGGCTGGGGAGCCCGGTGTGTTGGGCTTTGGTGCTAGGGAACCGTGTGGAAAGGCTATGCTGGGGAGTGGTTTGAAAAGGCTCTGCTGGATAGCCAGGCGGGCTGTGGTGCTGGGGGCCCCCTTGTACTGTTCTGGGGAGCCCTGTGAGCTGGGCTGAGGAGCCCGGTGTGCTGGGCTGTGGTGCTGGGGAGCTGTGTTGATAGGCTCTGCCGGGGAGCGGTGTGAAAAGGCTCTGATGGAGAGCCAGCCGGGCTGTGGTACTGGGGGCCCCCGTGTGCTGTGCTCGGGAGCCCAGTGAGCTGGGCTTCGGAGCCCAGTGTGCTGGGCTGTGGTGCTGGGAAGCCATGTGGACAGGCTCTGATGGAGAGCCAGGCGGGCTGTTGTGCTGGGGGGCCCCGTGTGCTGTCCTGGGGAGCCCGTTGAGCGGGGCTGGGGAGCCCGGTGTGTTAGGCTGTGGTGCTGGGGAGCCGTGTGGAAAGGCTCTGCTGGGGAGTGGTTTGAACAGGCTCTGCTTTAGAGCCAGGCGGGCTGTGGTGCTGGGGGGGCCGTGTGCTGTGCTGGGGAGCCCGGTGGGCTGGGCCGGGGAGCCCGGTGTGCTGGGCTGTGCTGATGGGGATCCGTGTAGACAGGCTCTGCTGGGGAGCGGTGTGAACAGGCTCTGATGGAGAGCCAGGCGGGCTGTGATGGTGGGGGCCCCCGTGTGCTGTGCTTTGGGGCCCGGTGAGGTGGGCTGGGGAGACCGGTGAGCTGGGCTCTGCTGCTGGGGAGCCGTGTGGAAAGGCTCTGCTGGCGAGTGGTTTGAACAGGCTCTGCTGGAGAGCCAGGCGGGCTGTGGTGCTGTGGGGCCCCGTGTGCTGTGCAGGGGAGCCCGGAAAGCTGGGCTGTGCTGCTGGTGAGCCGCGTGGACAGGCTCTGCTGGGGAGCTGTGTGAACAGGCTCTGCTGGAGAGCCAGGCGGGCTGTGCTGCGGTGTGCTGGGCTGTGCTGCTGGGGAGCCGTGTAGACAGGCTCTGCAGGGGAGCGGTGTGAACAGGCTCTGATGGAGAGCCAGGCTGGCTGTGGTGCTGGGGGCCACCGTGTGCTGTGCTGGGGAGCCCGTTGGGCTGGGCTTGGGAGCCCGGTGTTCTGGGCTGTGGTGCTGGGGAGCCGTGTGGACGGGCTCTGCTGGGGAGCGGTGTGAACACGCCCTGATGGAGAGCCAGGTGGGCTGTGGTGTTGGGGGCCCCCGTGTGCTGTGCTGGGGAGCCCGGTGATCTGGGCTGGGGAGCCCAGTGTGCTGGGCTGTGTTGCTGGGTAGCCGTGTGGACAGGCTCTGCTGGGCAGTGGTTTGAAACGGCTCAGCTGGAGAGCCAGGCGGGCTGTGGTGCTGGGGGCCCCCGTGTGCTTTGCTGGGGAACCCGGTGTGCTGGGCTGTGCTGCTGGGGAGCCGTGTGGACAGGCTCCGCTAGGGAGCCAGGCGGGCATTGGTGCTGAGGGGCCCCGTGTTCTGTGCTGGGGAGCCAAGTGAGCTGGGCTGGAGAGCCCGGTGTGCTGGGGTGTTGTGCTGGGGCGCCGTGTGGACAGGCTCTGCTGGGGAGAGGGTTGAACAGGCTCTGATGGAGAGCCAGGCGGGCTGTGGTTTAGGGGAGCCCGGTGAGCTGTGCTGGGGGCCCCCGTGTGCTGTGCTGGGGAGCCGGGTGAGCAGGGCTTGGGAGCCCGGTGTGCTGGGCTGTGCTGCTGGGGAGCAGCGTGGAAAGGCTCTGCTGGGGAGCGGTGTGAACAGGCTCTGATGGAGCGCCAGGTGGGCTGTGGTGCTGGGGGGCCCCGTGTGCTGGGCTGGGGAGCCCGGTGTGCTGGGCTGTGCTGCTGGGGAGCCATGTGGACAGGCTCTGCTGGGGAGTGGTTTGAAAAGGCTCTGATTGAGAGCCAGGCGGGCTGTGTGGCTGGGGGCCCCCATGTGCTGTGCTGGGGATCCCGGTGTGCTGGGCTGTGGTGCTGGGGAGCAGCGTGGAAAGGCTCTGCTGGGGAGCGGTGTGAACAGGCTCTGCTGGATTGCCAGGCGGGCTGTGTTGCTGGGGGCCCCCATGTGCTTTGCTTGGGATCCCGGTGTGCTGGGCTGTGGTGCTGGGGAGCCGTGTGGACAGGCTCTGCTGAGGAGAGTTTTGTACAGGCTCTGATGGAGAGCCAGGCGGGCTTTTGTGCTGGGAAGCCCCGTGTGCAGTGCTGGGGGGGCCCGTGTTCTGTGCTGGGGGGCCCCGTGTGCTGTGCTGGGGAGCCCGTTGAGCTGGGCTGGGGAGCCCGGTGTGCTCGGCTGTGGTGCTGGGGAGCCGTGTGGACAGGCTCTGCTGGGGGAGTGGTTTGAACAGGCTCTGATCGAGAGCCAGGTGGGCTGTGGTGCTGGGCGGCCCCGTGTGCTGTGCTGGGGAGCCCGTTGAGCTGGGCTTCAGAGCCCGGTGTGTTGGGCTGTGGTGCTGGGGAGCCGTGTGGACAGGCTCTGCTGGGGAGTGGTTTGAAATGGCTCTGCTGGAGAGCCAGGTGGGCTGTGGTGCTGAGGGGCCCCGTGTGCTGTGCTGGGGAGCCCCGTGAGCTGGGCTGAGGAGCCCGGTGTGCAAGGCTGTGCTCCTGGGGAGCCGTGTGTACAGGCTCTGCTGGGGAGTGGTTTGAAAAGGCTCTGCTGGAGAGCCAGGCGGGCTGTGGTGCTGAGGGGCCCCGTGTTCTGTGCTGGGGAGCCCAGTGAGCTGGGCTGGGGAGCCCGGTGTGCTGGGCCGTGCTGCTGGGGAGCCGTGTGGACAGGCTATGCTGGGGAGCGGTGTGAAAAGGCTCTAATTTAGAGCCAGGCGGGCTGTAGTGCTGGGGGCCCCCGTGTGCTGCGCTGGGGAGCCCGGTGAGCTGGGCTGTGCTGCTGGGGAGCCGTGTGGGCCGGCTCTGCTGGGGAGTGGTTTGAATAGGTTCTGCTGGAGAGCCAGGCGGGCTGTTACGCTGGGTGCCCCCGTTAGCTGTGCTGGGGAGCCCGGAGTGCTGGGCTGTGCTGCTTGGGAGCCGTGAGAACAGGTTCTGTTGGGGAGTGTTTTGGACAGGCTAAGCTGGAGAGCCAGGCGGGCTGTGGTGCTGGGGGGCCCCGTGTGCTGTGCTGGGGAGCCCGGTGTGCTGGGCTGTGGTGCTGTGGAGCCGTGTGGACAGGCTCTGCTGGGGAGCGGTGTGAAAAGGCTAAGCTGGAGAGCCAGGCGGGCTGTGGTGCTGGGGGCCCCTGTGTGCTGTGCCGGGGAGCCCGGTGAACTGGGTTGGGGAGCCCGGTGTGCTGGGCTGTGGTGCTGGGGAGCCGAGTGGACAGGCTCTGCTGGGGAGCGGAGTGAACAGGCTCTGCTGGGGAGCGGTGTGAAGAGGCTCTGATGGATACCAGGCGGGCTGTGGTGCTGGGACACCCCGTGTGCTGTGCTGGGGGGCCCCGTGTGCTGTGCTGGGGAGCCCGGTGTGCTGGGCTGTGGTGCTGGGGAGCCGTGTGGACAGGCTCGGCTGGGGAGCGGAGTGAACAGGCTCTGATGGAGAGCCAGGTGGGCTGTGGTGCTGTGAAGACCCGTATGCTGTGCTGGGGAGCCGGTTGAGCTGGGCTTGGAAACCCCGTGTGCTCTGCTGGGGGCCCCCGTGTGCTGTGCTGGGGAGCCCCGTGTGCTGGGCTGTGGTGCTGGGGAGCCGTGTAGATAGACTCTGCTGGGGAGCCATTCGGGCTGTGGTGCTGTGGGGCCCCGTGTGCTGTGCTGCGGAGCCAGTTGAGCTGGGATGTGTAGCCCAGTGTGCTGGGCTGTGGTGCTGGGGAGCCGTGTGGACAGGCTCTGCTGGGGAGCCGTGTGGACAGGCTCCGCTGGCGAGTGGTTTGAACAGGCTCTGCTGGGGAGCGGAGTGAACAGGCTCTGATGGAGAGCCAGGCGGGCTGTTGTGCTGGGAAGCCCCGTGTGCTGTCCTGGGGAGACCGGTGAGCTGGGCTGGGGAGCCCGGTATGCTGGGCAGTGGTGATGGTGAGCCGTGTAGACAGGCTCTGCTGGGGAGCGGTGTGAACAGGCTTTGATGGATAGCCAGGCGGGCTATGGTGCTGGGGGGGCCCGTGTGCTGTGCTGGGGAGCCCGGTGAGCTGGGCTGGGGAGCCCGGTGTGCTGGGCTGTTGTGCTGGGGAGCCGTGTAGACAGGCTCTGCTGTGGAGGGGTCTGAACAGGCTTTGTTGGAGAGCCAGGCGGGCTATGGTGCTGGGGGCCCCGTGTGCTGTCCTGGGGAGCCCTGTGAGCTGGGCTGGGGAGCCCAGTGTGCTGGGCTATGGTGCTTGGGAGCCGTGTCGACTCGCTCTGCTGGGGAGTGGTTTGAACCGGCTCTGATGGAGAGCCAGGCGGGCTGTGGTGCAGGGGGGGACCGTGTGCTATACTGGGAGCCCGTTGAGCTGCTGCTGGGGAGCCCAGTGTGCTGGGCTGTGGTGCTGGGGAGCCGTGTGGACAGGCTCTGTTGGGGAGTGGTTTGATTAGGCTCTGATGGAGAGCAAGGCGGGCTGTGATGCTGGGGAGCCCGGTGTGCTGGGCAGAGGAGCCCGGTGTGCTGGGCTGTGCTGCTGGGGAGCCGTGTAGACAGGCTCTGCTGGGGAGCGGTGTGAACAGGCTCTGCTGGAGAGCCAGGCGGGCTGTGGTGCTGGGGGTCCCGGTGTGCTGTGCTGGGGAGCCCGGTGAGCTGGGCTGGGGAGCCCGGTGTGCTGGGCTTTTGTGCTGGGGAGCCGTGTAGACAAGCTCTGCTGTGGAGGGGTGTGAACAGGAACTGATGGAGAGCCAGGCGGGCTGTGGTGCTGGGGGCCCCCGTGAGCTGTGCTCAGGAGCCCGGTGAGTTGGGAAGGGGATCCCTGTGTGCTTGGTTGTGGTGATGGGGAGCCGTGTAGAGAGGCTGTGCTGTTGAGCGGTGTGAACAGGCTCTGATGGAGAGCCAGGCGGGCTGTGGTGCTGGGGGCCCCCGTGTGCTGTACTCGGGAGCCAAGTGAGCTGGGCTTCGGAGCCCAGTGTGCTGGGCTGTGGTGCTGTGAAGCCGTGTGCACAGGCTCTGCTGGGGAGAGGGTTGAACAGGCTCTGATGGAGAGCCAGGAGGACTGTTGTGCTGGGAAGCCCCGTGTGCTGTGCAGGGGGGGCCCGTGTGCTGTGCTGGGGAGCCCGTTGAGTTGGGCTGGGGAGCCCGGTGTGCTCGGCTGTGGTGCTGGGGAGCCGTGTGGACAGGCTCTGCTGGGTAGTGGTTTCAACAGGATCTGCTGGAGAGCAAGGCGGACTGTGGTGCTGGGGGGCCCCGTGTGCCGTGATCGGGAGCCGGGTGAGCTGGGCTGGGGAGCCTGGTGTGCTGGGCTGTGCTGCTGGGGAGCCGTGTGGACAGGCTCTGCTGGGGAGTGGTGTGAAATGGCTCTGATGGAGAGCCAGGCGGGCAGTGGTTCTGGGGGGCCCCGTGTGCTGTGCTGGGGAGCCCGTTGAGCTGGGCTTCGGAGCCCGGTGTGTTGGGCTGTGGTGATGGGGAGCCGTGTGGACAGGCTCTGCTGGGGAGCCATTCGGGCTGTGGTGCTGGAGAACAGTGTAGACAGGCTCTGCTGTGGAGTGGTTTGAACAGTCTCTGATGCCAAGCCAGGCAGGCTGTATTGCTGGGGGGCCCCGTGTGCTGTGCTGGGGAGGCCGGTGTGCTGGGCTGTGGTGCTGGTGAGCCGTGTGGACAGGCTGTGCTGGGGAGCGGTGTGAACAGGCTCTGATGGACAGCCAGGCGTGCTGTGGTGCTGGGGTTCCCCGAATGCTGTGCTGGGGAGCCCGTTGAGCTGGGCTGGGGAGCCCGGTGTGCTGGGCTGTGGTGATGGGGAGCCGTGTAGACAGGCTCTGCTGGGGACCCATTCGGGCTGTGGTGCTGGGGGCCCCCGTGTGCTGTTCTGGGGTGCCCGGTTAGCTGGGCTGGGGAGCCCGGTGTGCTGGGCTGTGCTGCTGGGGAGCCGTGTGGACAGGCTCTGCTGGGGAGCGGTTTGCACAGGCTCGGCTGGTGAGCAGGGCGCGCTGTGGTGCTGGGGGGCCCCGTGTGCTGTGCTGGGGAGCACGGTGAGCTGGGCTGGGAAACCCGGTTTGCTGTGCTGTGCTGCTGGGGAGCCGTGTGGACAAGCTCTGATGGGGACTGGTTCGAACAGGCTCTGCTGGAGAGCCAGGCGGGCTGTGGTAGTGGTGGGCCCCGTGTGCTGTACTGGGGAGATCGGTGAGCTAGGCTGTGGAGTCCGGTGTGCTGGGCTGTGGTGCTGGGGAGCCGTGTAGACAGGGTCTTCTGAGGAGCGGTGTGCTCAGGCTCTGCTGGAGAGCAAGGCGCGCTGTGTTGCTTGTGGCCCCCGTGTGCTGTGCTGGGGAGCCCGGTGAGCTGGGCTGTGACGCTGGGGAGCCGTGTGGACAGGCTCTGCTGGGGAACGGTTTGAACAGGCTCTGCTGGAGAGTCAGGCGGGCTGTGGTGCGGTGTGCTGTGGAGTGCTACTGGGGACCCGTGGAGAAAGGCTCTGCTGGGGAGCGGTTTGAAAAGGCTCTGCTGGAGAGCCAGGCGGGCTGTGGTGCTGGGGGGCCCCGTGTGCTATGCTGGGCCCCCCCGTGTGCTGTACTGGGGAGCCCGGTGAGCTGGGCAGTGCTGCTGGTGAGCCGAGTGGACAGGCTCTGCTGGAGAGCCTGGCGGGCTGTGGTGCTGGGGGCCCCCATGTCCTGTGCTGTGGAGCCCGCTGAGCTGGGCAGTGCTTCTGGGGAGCCGTGCATACTGGCTTTTCTGGGGAGCTGTGTGAACAGGCCCGGCTGGAGAGCCAGCCAGGCTGTGGTGCTGGGGGCCCCCGTGTGCTGTGCTGGGGAGCCCGGTGAGCTGGGCTGGGGAACCCGGTGTGCTGGGCTGTGCTGCTGGGGAGCCCAGTGGACAGGCTCTGCTGGGGAGTGGTTTGAACAGGCTCTGATGGAGAGCCAGGCGGGCTGTGGTGGTTGGGGCCCCCGTGTGCTGTACTGGGGAACCCGGCGTGCTGGGCTGTGCTGCTGGGTAGCCGTGTGGACAAGCTCTGCTGGGGAGCGGTCTGAACAGGCTCTGATGGAGAGCCAGGCGGGCTGTCATGCTGAGGGCCCCCGTGTGCTGTGCTGGGGAGCCCGGTGAACTGGGATGCGCAGCCCGGTGTGCTGGGCTGTTCTGCTGGGGAGCTGTGTTGACAGGCTCTGCTTTGGAGCGGTGTAAACAGGCTCTGCTGGAGAGTCAGGGGGGCTGTGGTGCTGGGGGGCCCCGTGTGCTGTGCTTGGGAGCCCTGTGTGCTGGGCTGTAGTGCTGGGGAGCCCTGTGGAAAGGCTCTGCTGGGGAGCGGTGTGAACAGGCTCTGCTGGAGAGCCAGGCGGCCTGTGTTGCTGGGGGGCCCCGTGTGCTGTGCTGGGGAGCCCGGTGTGCTGGGGAGCCGTGTAGACAGGCTCTGCTGTGGAGCCGTGTAGACAGGCTCTGCTGGGGAGCGGAGTGAACAGGCTCTGATGGAGAGCCAGGCGGGCTGTGGTGCTGGGGGCCCCGTGTGCTGTGCTGGGAAGCCCGGTGTGCTGGGCTGTGGTGATGGGGAGCAGTGTGGAACGGCTCTGCTGGGGAGAGGGTTGAACAGGCTCTGATTGAGAGCCAGGCGGGCTGTGGTGCTGGGGGCCCCCCTGAGCTTTGCTGGGGGGCCCGGTGAGCTGGGCTGGGGAGCCCGGTGTACTGGACTGTGGTGCTGGCAAACCGTGTAGACAGGCTCTGCTGGGGGGCCCCGTGTGTTGTGCTGGGGATCCCGGTGTGCTGGGCTGTGGTGCTGGGGGGCCCCGTGTGCTGTGCTGCGGAGCTCGGTGAGATCGGCGGGGGAGGCCAGTGTGCAAGGCTGTGCTGCTGGGGAGCCGTATTGACCGGCTCTGCTTTGGAGTGGTTTGAACAGGCTCTGCTGGAAAGCCAGTCGGGCCGTGTTGCTGGGGGCCCCCGTGTGCTGTGCTGGGGAACCCGGTGTGCTGATCTGTGCTGCTGGGGAGCGGTGTGAACAGGCTCTGATGGAGAGCCAGGCGCGCTGTGTTGCTGGGGGCCCCCGTGTGCTGTGCTGGGGAGCCCGGTGAGCTGGGCTGGGGAGCCCGGTGTTCTGGGCTGTGGTGCTGGATTGCCCTGTGGACAGGCTCTGCTGGCGAGTGGTTTGAACAGGCTCTGATGGAGAGCCAGGCGGGCTGTGGTGCTGGGCGGCCCCGTGTGCTTTGCTGGGGAGCCCGGTGTGCTGGGCTGGAGAGCCCCGTGTGCTGGGCTGTGGTGCTGGGGTGCCCGGTGTGCTTGGCTGTGGTGCTGGGGAACCGTGTAGACAGGCTCTGCTGGGGAGCGGTGTTAACAGGCTCTGATGGAGAGCGAGGTGGGCTGTTGTGCTGGGGGGCCCCGTGTTCTGTGCTTGGGAGCCCGGTGTGCTGGGCTGTGGTGCTGGGGAGCCGTGTGGACAGGCTCTGCTGGAGAGCGGAGTGAACAGGCTCTGATGGAGAGCCATGCGGGCTGTGGTGCTGGGAAGACCCGTGTGCTGTGCTGGGGAGCCCGTTGAGCTGGGCTGTGGAGCCCGGTGTGGTGGGCTGCGGTGCTGGGGAGCCGTGTGGACAGGCTCTGCTGGGGAGTGGTTTGAACAGGCTCTGCTGGAGAGCCAGGCGGGCTGTGGTGTTGGGGGCCCCCGTGTGCTGTGCTGGGGAGCCCGGTGAGCTGGGCTGGGGAGCCCGGTGTGCTGGGCTGTGCTGCTGGGGAGCCGTGTGGACAGGATCTGCTGGGGAGCGGTTTGAACAAGCTCTGATGGAGAGCCAGGCGGGCTGTGCTGCGGTGTGCTGGGCTGTGCTGCTGGGGAGCCGTGTAGACAGGCTCTGCTGGGGAGCCATTCGGGCTGTGATGCTGGGCGCCCCCGTGTGCTGTGCTGGGGAGCCCGGTGAGCTGGGCTAGGGAGCCCGGTGTGCTGGGCTGTGGTGCTGGGGAGCCGTGTAGACAGGCTCTGCTGCGGAGCGCTGTGAACAGGCTCTGATGGAGAGCCAGGCGGGCTGTGGTGCTGGGGGCCCCCGTGTGCTGTGATGCAGAGCCCGTTTAGCTGGGATGTGGAGCCCGGTGTGCTGGGCTGTGGTGCTGGGGAGCACGGTGAGCTGGGCTGTGGTGCTAGGGAGCCGTGTAGACAGGCTCTGATGGAGAGCCAGGCGGGCTGTGGTGCTGGGGGGCCCCGTGTGCTGTGCTGGGAAGCCCGTTGAGTTGGGCTGGGGAGCCCGGTGTGCTGGGCTGTGGTGCTGGGGAGCCGTGTGGACAGGCTCTTCTGGGGAGAGGGTTGAAAAGGTTCTGATGGAGAGCCAGGCGGGCTGTGGTGCTGGGGGGACCCGTGTGCTGTGCTGGGGAGCCCGGTGTGCTGGGCTGTGGTGCTGGGGAGCCGTGTGGACAGGCTCGGCTGGGGAGAGGGTTGAACAGGCTCTGATAGAGAGCCAGGCGGGCTGTGGTTCATGGGAGCCCGGTGAGCTGTGGTGGGGGCCCCCGTGTGCTGTGCTGGGGAGCCGGGTGAGCATGCCTGTGGAGCCCGGTTTGCTTGGCTGTGGTGCTGGGGAGCCATGTGGACAGGCTCTGCTGGGGGAGTGGTTTGAACAGGCTTTGCTCGAGAGCCAGGCGGGCTGTGGTGCTGGGGGGCCCCTTGTGCAGTGCTGGAGAGCCCGGTGAGCTGGGCTGTGGTGCTGGGGATCCGTGTAGACATGCTCTGCTGGGGAGCTTTGTGAACTGGCTCTGATGGAGAGCCAGGCGGGCTGTGATTCTGGGCGCCCCCGTGTGATGTGTGTAGTGGGCCCGGTGAGGTGGGCTGGGGAGCCCAGTGTTCTGGGCTGTGGTGCTGGGGAGCCGTTTGGACAGGCTCTGCTGGGGAGCGGTGTGAACAGGATTTGATGGAGAGCCAAGCAGCTGTAGTGCTGGGGGGGACCGTGTGCTGTCCTGGGGAGCCCTTTGAGCTTGGCTGGGGAGACCAGTGTGCTGGGCTGTGGTGCTGGGGAGCCGTGTGGACAGGCTCTGTTGGGGAGTGGTTTGAACAGGCTCTGCTGGTGAGCCAGGCAGGCTGTGGTGCTGGGGGGCCCCGTGTGCTGTGCTGGGGAGCCCGGTGAGCTGGGCTGGGGAGCCCGGTGTGCTGGGCTTTTGTGCTTGGGAGCCGTGTAGACAGGCTCTGCTGCGGAGGGGTGTGAACAGGACCTGATGGAGAGCCAGGCGGGCTGTGGTGCTGTGGGCCCCCGTGAGCTGTGCTCAGGAGCCCGGTGAGCTGGGCTGGGGATCCCTGTGTGCTTTGCTGTGGTGATGGCGAGCCGTGTAGACAGGCTGTGCTGTTGAACGGTGTGAACATGCTCTGATGGAGAGCCAGCCGGGCTGTGGTGCTGGGGGCCCCCGTGTGCTGTACTCGGGAGCCCAGTGAGCTGGGCTTCGGAGCCCAGTGTGCTGGGTTGTGGTGCTGGGAAGCCGTGTGGAAAGGCTCTGCTGGGGAGAGGGTTGAACAGACTCTGATGGAGAGCCAGGCGGGCTGTTGTGCTGGGTAGCCCCGTGTGCTGTATTGGGGGGGCAAGTGTGCTGTGCTGGGGAGCCCGTTGAGTTGGGCTGGGGAACCCGGTGTGCTGGGCTTTGGTGCTGGGGAGCCGTGTGGACAGGCTCTGCTGGGGAGAGGGTTGAACAGGTTCTGATGGAGAGCCAGGCGTGCTGTGGTGCTGGGGGGCCCCGTGTGCTGTGCTGCGGAGCCCGGTGTGCTGGGCTGTCGTGCTTGGGAGCCGTGTGGACAGGCTCTGCTGCAGAGCGTTATGAACAGGCTCTGCTGGAGAGCCAGGCGGGCTGTGGTGCTGGGGGGCCCGTGTGCCTTGCTGGGGAGCCCGGTGACATCGGCTGGGGAGCCCGGTGTGCTGGGCTCTGCTGCTGGGGAGCCCTGTGGACAGGCTCTACTGGGGAGCAGTGTTAACACGCTCTGCTGGAGAGCCAGGCGGCCTGTGGTTCTGGGGGCCCCCGTGTCCAGTGCTGGGGAGCCCGGTAAGCAGGGCTGGGGAGTCCGGTAAGCTGGGCTGTGCTGCTGGGGAGCCGTGTAGACAGGCTGTGCTGGGGAGCGGTGTGAACAGTCTTTGCTGGGGAGCGGTGTGAACAGTCTCTGATGGAGAGCCAGGCGGGCTGTGGTGCTGGGGGGCCCGGTGTGCTTTTCTGGGGAGCCCGGTGTGCTGGGCTGTGGTGCTGGGGAGCCGTGTGGACAGGCTCTCCTGGGGAGCGGTGTGAACAGGCTCTGCTGGGAAGAGGGTTGAACAGGCCCTGACGGAGAGCAAGGCGGGCTGTGGTGCTGGGGGGCCCCGTGTGCTGTGCTGGGGAGCCCGGTGTGCTGGGCTGTGGTGCTGGGGAGCCGTGTGGACAGGCTCTGCTGGAGAGCGGAGTGAACAGGCTCTGATGGAGAGCCATGCGGGCTGTGGTGCTGGGAAGACCCGTGTGCTGTGCTGGGGAGCCCGTTGAGCTGGGCTGTGGAGCCCGGTGTGGTGGGCTGCGGTGCTGGGGAGCCGTGTGGACAGGCTCTGCTGGGGAGTGGTTTGAACAGGCTCTGCTGGAGAGCCAGGCGGGCTGTGGTGCTGTGGGGCCCCGTGTGCTGTGCTGGGGAGCCCATTGTGCTGGGCTGTGGTGCTGGATTGCCGTGTGGACAGGCTCTGCTGGGGAGTTGTTTCAATAGGCTCTTCTGGGGAGTGGTGTGAACAGGCCATGATGGAGAGCCAGGCGGGATGTGGTGCTGCTGGCCCCCGTGTGCTGTGCTGGGGAGCCCGCTGTGCTAGGCTGTGCTGCTGGGGAGCGGAGTGAACAGGCTCTGCTTGGGAGCGGTGTGAACAGTCTCTGATGGAGAGCCAGGCGAGCTGTGGTGCTGGGGGCACCCGTGTGCTGGGGAGCCCGGTGTGCAGGGTCGTGCTGCTGGGGAGCCGTGTGGACAGTCTCTCCTGGGAAAAGTTTGAACAGGCTCTGATGGAGAGCCAGGCTTGCTGTGGTGTTGGGGGCCCACGTGTGCTTTGCTGGGGAGCCCGGAGAGCTGGGCTGGGGAGCCTGGTGTGCTGGGCTGTGCTGCTGGGGAGGCGTGTGGACAGGCTGTGCTGGGGAGTGGTTTGAACAGGCTCTGCTGGAGAGCCAGGCGAGCTGTGGTGCAGGGGGCCCCCGTGTGCTGTGCTGGGGAAGCCGGTGTGCTGTTCTGTGCTGCTGGGGAGCCGTGTAGACAGGCTCAGCTGGGGAGCGGTGTGAACAGGCTCTGATGGAGAGCCAGACGGGCTGTGGTGCTGGGGGCCCCGTGTGCTGTGCTCGGGAGCCCAGTGAACTGAGCTGGGGAGCCCGGTGTGCTGGGCTGTGCTGTTTGGGAGCCGTGTGGACAGGCTCTGCTGGGGAGCCTTGTGAAGAGGCTCTGCTGGAAAGCCAGGTGGGCTGAGGTGCTGGGGGGCCCCGTGTTCTGTGCTGTCGAGCCCGGTGAGCTGGGCTTGGGAGGCCAGTGTGCTGGGCTGTGCTGCTGGTGAGCCGTGTGGACCGGCTCTGCTTTGGAGTGGTTTGAACAGGCTCTGCTGGAGAGCCAGGCGGGCCGTGGTGCTGGGGGCCCCCGTGTGCTGTGCTGGGGAAGCCGGTGTGCTGTTCTGTGCTGCTGGGGAGCCGTGTGGACAGGCTCTACTGGGGAGCGTTGTGAAAAGGTTCTGATGGAAAGCCAGGCGGGCTGTGTTGCTGGGGGGCCCCGTGTGCTGTGCTGGGGAGCCCGGTGAGCTGTGCTGGGGGCCCCCGTGTGCTGTGCTGGGGAGCCCGGTGACCAGGGCTGGGGAGCCCGGTGTGCTGGGCTGTGGTGCTGGGGAGCAGTGTGGATAGGCTCTTCTGTGGAGTGGTTTGAACAGGCTCTGCTGGAGACCAACGTGGGCTGTGGTGTTGGGGGCCCCCGTGTGCTGCGCTGGGGAGCCCGGTGAGCTGGGCTGGGGAGCCCGGTATGCTGGGCTGTGATGCTGGATTGCCGTGTGGACAGGCTCTGCTGGGGAGTGGTTTGAACAGGCTCTGATGGAGAGCCATGCGGGCTCATGTGCTGGGCGGCCCCGTGTGCAGTGCTGGGGAGCCCGGTGTGCTGGGCTGGGGAGGCCCGTGTGCTGGGCTGTGATGCTGGGGAGCCCGGTGTGCTGGGCTGTGGTGCTGGGGAACCGTGTAGACAGGCTCTGGTGAGTAGCGCTGTAAACAGGCTCTGATGGAGACCCAGGCGGGCTGTGGTGCTGGGGGGCCCCGTGTGCTGTGCTGGGGAGCCCGGTGTGCTTGGCTGTGGTGCTGGGGAGCCGTGTGGACAGGCTCTGCTGGGGAGCGGTGTGAACAGGCAAAGCTGGAGAGCCAGGCGGGCTGTGGTGCTGTGGGGCCCCGTGTGCTGTGCTGGGGAGCCCGGTGTGCTGGGCTGTTCTGCTGGGGAGCCGTGTGGACAATCTCTTCTGGGGAGCGGTGTGGACAGGCTCTGATGGAGAGCCAGGTGGGCTGTGGTGCTGGGGGGCCCCATGTGCTGTGCTGGGGAGCCCGGTGTGCTGGGCTGTGGTGCTGGGGAGCCGTGTGGACAGGCTCTGCTGGAGAGCGGAGTGAACAGGCTCTGATGGAGAGCCATGCGGGCTGTGGTGCTGGGAAGACCCGTGTGCTGTGCTGGGGAGCCCGTTGAGCTGGGCTGTGGAGCCCGGTGTGGTGGGCTGCGGTGCTGGGGAGCCGTGTGGACAGGCTCTGCTGGGGAGTGGTTTGAACAGGCTCTGCTCGAGTACCAGGCGGGCTGTGGTTCTGGGGAGCGGTGTGAAATGGCATCTGATGGAGAGCAAGGCGGGCTGTGGTGCTGGGGGCCCCCGTGTGCTGTGCTCGGGAGCCCAGTGAGATGGGCTTCGGATCCCAGAGTGCTGGGCTGTGGTGCTGGGAAGCCGTGTGGACTGGCTCTCATGGGGAGAGGGTTTAACAGGCTCTGATGGAGAGCCAGGCGGGCTTTGGTGCTGGGGGCCCCCGTGTGCTGTGCTGGGGACCCCGGTGTTCTGGGCTTTTCTGCTGGGGAGCCGTGTGGACAAGTTCTGCTGCGGAGCGCTGTGAAATGGCTCTGATGGAGAGCCAGGCAGGCTGTGGTGCTGGTGGGCCCCGTGTGCTGTGCTGGGGACCCCGGTGAGCATGGCCGGGGAGTCCGGTTTTCTGGGCTGTGCTGCTGGGGAGCAGCGTGGACAGGCTCTGCTGGGGAAGGGTGTGAACAGGCTATGCTGGAGAGCCAGGCGGGCTGTGCTCCTGGGGAGCCGTGTGAACAGGCTCTAATGGAGAGCCAGGCGGGCTGTGGTGCTGGGGAGCCCCGTGTGCTGTGCTCTGGAGCCCGGTGTACTTGGCTGTGCTGCTGGCGAGCCGTGTGGACAGGCTCTGCTGGGGAGCGGTTTGAACAGGCTCTGCTTGAGAGCAAGGCGCGCTGTGTTGCTGGGGGCCCCCGTGTGCTATGCTGGGGAGCCCGGTGAGCTGGGCTGGGGAGCCCGGTGTGCTGGGCTGTGTTTCTGGGGAGCCGTGTGGACAGGCTCTTCTGGGGAGTGGTTTGAACAGGCTCTGCTGGAGAGCCAGGCGGGCTGTGGTGCTGGGGGCCCCCGTGTGCTGTGCTGGGGAGCCCGGTGAGATGGGCTGGATAGCCCGGTGTGCTGGGCTGTCTTGCTGGGGAGCCGTGTACATAGGCTCTGCTGGGGAGTGGTGTGAAGAGGCTCTGCTGGAGAGTCAGGCGTGCTGTGGTGCATTGTGCTGGGCTGTGCTGCTGGGGAGCAGCGTGGACAGGCTCTGCTTGGGAGCGGTTTGAACTGGCTCTGATGGAGAGCCAGGCAGGCTGTATTTCTTGGGGGCCCCGTGTGCTGTGCTGGGGAGGCCGGTGTGCTGGGGAGCCGTGTGGACAGGCATTGCTGGGGAGCGGTGTGAACAGGCTCTGATGGAGATCCAGGCGGGCTGTGGTGCTGGTGGCCACCGTGTGCTGTGCTGGGGAGCCCGGTGTGCTGGGCTGTGCTGCTGGGGAGCCGTGTGGACAGGATCTGCTGGGGAGCGGTTTGAACAAGCTCTGATGGAGAGCCAGGCGGGCTGTGCTGCGGTGTGCTGGGCTGTGCTGCTGGGGAGCCGTGTAGACAGGCTCTGCTGGTGAGCGGTGTGAACAGGCTCTGATGGAGAGCCAGGCGGGCTGTGGTGCTGGGGGCCCCCGTGTGCTGTACTCGGGAGCCAAGTGAGCTGGGCTTCGGAGCCCAGTGTGCTGGGCTGTGGTGCTGTGAAGCCGTGTGCACAGGCTCTGCTGGGGAGAGGGTTGAACAGGCTCTGATGGAGAGCCAGGAGGACTGTTGTGCTGGGAAGCCCCGTGTGCTGTGCAGGGGGGGCCCGTGTGCTGTGCTGGGGAGCCCGTTGAGTTGGGCTGGGGAGCCCGGTGTGCTCGGCTGTGGTGCTGGGGAGCCGTGTGGACAGGCTCTGCTGGGTAGTGGTTTCAACAGGATCTGCTGGAGAGCAAGGCGGACTGTGGTGCTGGGGGGCCCCGTGTGCCGTGATCGGGAGCCGGGTGAGCTGGGCTGGGGAGCCTGGTGTGCTGGGCTGTGCTGCTGGGGAGCCGTGTGGACAGGCTCTGCTTGGGAGCGGTGTGAACAGGCTCTGATGGAGAGCCAGGCGGGCTGTGATGCTGGGGGGCCCCGTGTGCTGTGCTAGGGAGCCCGTTGGGCTGGGCTGGGGAGCCCGGTGTTATGGGCTGTTGTGCTTGGGAGCCGTGTAGACAGGCTCTGCTAAGGAGTTGTGTGAATAGGCTCTGCTGGAGAGCCAGTTGGGTTGTGGTGCTGGGGCCTCCCGTGTGCTCTGCTGGGGAGCCCGGTGTGCTGGGAATTTCTGCTGGGGAGCCGTGTGGATAGACTCTGATGGGGAGTGGTTTGATAAGGCTCTGATTGAGAGCCAGGCGGGCTGTGGGGCTGGGGGCCCCCATGTGATGTCCCGGGGAGCCCGGTGAGCTGGGCTGGGGGGCCCGGTGTGCTGGGCTGTGGTGCTGGGGAGCCCTGTGGAAAGGCTCTGTTGTTGAGCGGTGTGAACTGGCTCTGCTGGAGAGCCAGGCGGGCTGTGGTGCTGGGGGCCCGCGTGTGCTGCGCTGGGGAGCCCGTTGAGCTGGGCTGGGTAGCCCGGTGTGCTGGGCTGTGGTGCTGGGGAGCAGTGTGGACAGGCTCTGCTGGGGAGATGGTTGTACAGGCACTGATGGAGAGCCAGGCGAACTGTGGTGCTGGGGGGCCCCGTGTGCTGTGCTGGGCAGCCCTGTGAGCTTGGCTTTGGAGCCCGGTGTGCTGGGCTGGGTAGCCCGGTGTGCTGGGCTGTGCTGCTGGGGAGCCGTGTGGACAGGCTCTGCTTGGGAGCGGTGTGAACAGGCTCTGATGGAGAGCCAGGCGGGCTGTGATGCTGGGGGGCCCCGTGTGCTGTGCTAGGGAGCCCGTTGGGCTGGGCTGGGGAGCCCGGTGTTATGGGCTGTTGTGCTTGGGAGCCGTGTAGACAGGCTCTGCTGAGGAGTTGTGTGAATAGGCTCTGCTGGAGAGCCAGTTGGGTTGTGGTGCTGGGGGCTCCCGTGTGCTCTGCTGGGGAGCCCGGTGTGCTGGGAATTTCTGCTGGGGAGCCGTGTGGACAGACTCTGATGGGGAGTGGTTTGATAAGGCTCTGATTGAGAGCCAGGCGGGCTGTGGGGCTGGGGGCCCCCATGTGATGTCCCGGGGAGCCCGGTGAGCTGGGCTGGGGGGCCCGGTGTGCTGGGCTGTGGTGCTGGGGAGCCCTGTGGACAGGCTCTGTTGTTGAGCGGTGTGAACTGGCTCTGCTGGAGAGCCAGGCGGGCTGTGGTGCTGGGGGCCCGCGTGTGCTGCGCTGGGGAGCCCGTTGAGCTGGGCTGGGTAGCCCGGTGTGCTGGGCTGTGGTGCTGGGGAGCAGTGTGGACAGGCTCTGCTGGGGAGATGGTTGTACAGGCACTGATGGAGAGCCAGGCGAACTGTGGTGCTGGGGGGCCCCGTGTGCTGTGCTGGGCAGCCCTGTGAGCTTGGCTGGGGAGCTCGGTGTGCTGGGCTGGGTAGCCCGGTGTGCTGGGCTGTGCTGCTGGGGAGCCGTGTGGACAGGCTCTGCTTGGGAGCCGTGTGAACAGGCTCTGATGGAGAGCCAGGCGGGCTGTGATGCTGGGCGCCCCCGTGTGATGTGTTGGGGGGACCGGTGAGGTGGGCTGGGGACCCCAATGTTCTGGGCTGTGGTGCTGGGGAGCCGTGTCGACAGGCTCTGCTGGGGAGCGGTGTGAACAGGCTCTGCTGGAGAGCCAGGCGGGCTGTGGTGCTGGGGAGCCGTGTGGACAGGCTCTGCTGGGCAGTGGTTTAAACAGTCTCTGCTGGAGAGCCAGGCGGGCTGTGGTGCTGTGGGGCCCTCGTGTGCTGTGCTGTGGAGCCCGGTGAGCTGGGCTGGGGAGCCCGGTGTGCTGGGCTGTGGTGCTGGGGAGCCGTGTAGACCGGCTCTGCTGCGGAGCGATGTGAACAGGCTCTTATGGAGCGCCAGGCGGGCTGTTGTGCTGAGGGGCCCCGTGTGCTGTGCTGGGGAGCCCGGTGAGCTGTGCTGTGGAGCCCGGTGTGCTGGGCTGTGGTGCTGGGGAACCGTGTGGACCTGCTCTGCTTGGGAGTGGTTTGAAAAGGCTCTGCTGGAGAGCCAGGCGGGCTGTGGTGCTGTGGGGCCCGCGTGTGCTGTGCTGTGGAGCCCGGTGAGCTTGGCTGGCGAGCCCGGTGTGCTGGGCTGTGGTGCTGGCCAACCGTGTAGACAGGCTCTGCTGGGGGGCCACGTGTGCTGTGCTGGGGAGCCAGTTGAGCCTGGCTGGGGAGCCCGGTGTGCTGGGCTGTGCTGCTGGGGAGCCGAGTGGACAGGCTCTGCTGCGGAGCGCTGTGAACAGGCTTTGATGGAGAGCCAGGCGGGCTGTGGTTCTGGGGGCCCCCGTGTGCTGTGCTGGGGGCCCCCGTGTGCGGTGCTGGGGAGCCCGGTGTGCTGGGCTGTTGTGCTGGGGAGCCGTGTGGACAGGCTCTCCTGGGTAGCGGTTTGAACAGGCTCTGCTGGAGAGCCAGGCGGGCTGTGGTGCAGGGGGGCCCTGTGTGCTTTGCTGGGGGCCCCCGTGTGCTGTGCTGGGGATCCCGGAGTGCTGGGCTGTGGTGCCGGGGAGCCGTGTGGACAGGCTCTGCTGAGGAGAGTTTTGTATAGGCTCTGATGGACAGCCAGGCTTGCTGTTGTTCTGGGGGCCCCCGTATGCTGTGATGGGGAGCCCGGTGAGATGGGCTGGGGAGCCTGGTGTGCTGGGCTTTCGTGCTGTGGAGCCGTGTAGACAGGCTGTGCTGGGGAGTGGTTTCAACAGGCTCTGCTGGAGAGCCAGGCAGGCTGTGGTGCTGGGGGGCACCGTGTTCTGTGGTGGGGTGCCCGGTGAGCTGGGCTGTGGAGCCCGGTGTGCTGGACCGTGCTGCTGGGGAGGCGTGTGGACCGGCTCTGCTGGGGAGCGGTGTGAACAGGATCTGATGGAGAGCCAGGTGGGCTGTGGTGCTGGGGGGCCCACGTTTGCTGTGCTGGGGACCCCGGTGAGCTGGGCGGAGGAGCCCGGTGTGCCGGGCTGTGCTGCTGGGGAGCCGTGTGGACAGGCTCTGCATGGGAGTGGTTTGAACAGGCTCTGATGGAGAGCCAGGCGGCCTGTTGTGCTTGGGGGCCCCGTGTGCTGTGCTGAGGAGCCCGGTGAGCTGGGCTTTTGTGCTGTGGAGCCGTGTAGACAGGCTCTGCTGCCGACGGGTGTGAACAGGCTCTGATGGAGAGCCAGGCGGGCTGTGGTGCTGGGGAGCCCCGTGTGCTGTGCTGGGGAGCCCGGTGTGCTGGGCTGTGGTGCCGGGGGCCCTCGTGTGCTGTGCTAGGGAGCCCGGTGAGCTTGGCTGGGGATCCCGGTGTGCTGGGCTGTGCTGCTGGGGAGCCGTGTGGACAGGCTCTGCTGGGGAGCGGTGTGAACAGGCTCTGATGGAGAGCCAGGTGGGATGTGGTGTTGGGGGGCCCCGTGTGCTGTGCTGGGGAGCCCAGTGAGCTGGGCTGTGGTGCTGGGGAGCCGTGTAGACAGGCTCTGCTGGGGAGCGGAGTGAATTGGCTCTGCTGGGGAGCGGTGTGAACAGGCTCTGATGGAGAGCCAGGTGGGCTGTGGTGCTGGGCGGCCCCGTGTGCTGTGCTGGGGAGCCCGGTGTGCTGGGCTGTGGTGCTGGGGGGCTCCGTGTGCTGTGCTGCGGAGCCCGGTGAGATCGGCTATGGAGCCCGGTGTGCTGGGCTGTTCTGCTGCGGAGCCATGTGGACAAGCTCTGCTGGGGAGTTGTTTCAGAAGGCTCTGATGGAGAGCAAGGCGGGCTGTGGTGCTGGGGGGCCCCGTGTGCTGTGCTGGGGAGCCCAGTGTGCTGGGCTGTGCCGCTGGGGCGCCGTGTGGACAGGCTCTGCTGGGGAGAGGGTTGAACAGGCTCTGATGGAGAGCTAGGCGGGTTGTGGTTCAGTGGAGCCCGGTGAGCTGTGCTGGGGGCCCCCGTGTGCTGCGCTGGGGAGCCGGCTGAGCAGGCCTGGGGAGCCCGGTGTGCTGGGCTGTGGTGCTGGGGAGCAGCGTGGAAAGGCTCTGCTGGGGAGCGGTGTGAACAGGCTCTGATGGAGCGCCAGGCGGGCTGTGGTGCTGGGGGGCCCCGTGTGCTGGGCTGGGGAGCCCGGTGTGCTGGGCTATGCTGCTGGGGAGCCATGTGGACAGGCTCTGCTGGGGAGTGGTTTGAACAGGCTCTGATTGAGAGCCAGGCAGGCTGTGGTGCTGGGGGGCACCGTGTTCTGTGGTGGGGTGCCCGGTGAGCTGGGCTGTGGAGCCCGGTGTGCTGGACCGTGCTGCTGGGGAGGCGTGTGGACCGGCTCTGCTGGGGAGCGGTGTGAACAGGATCTGATGGAGAGCCAGGTGGGCTGTGGTGCTGGGGGGCCCACGTTTGCTGTGCTGGGGACCCCGGTGAGCTGGGCGGAGGAGCCCGGTGTGCCGGGCTGTGCTGCTGGGGAGCCGTGGGAGGCTCTGCATGGGAGTGGTTTGAACAGGCTCTGATGGAGAGCCAGGCGGCCTGTTGTGCTTGGGGGCCCCGTGTGCTGTGCTGAGGAGCCCGGTGAGCTGGGCTTTTGTGCTGTGGAGCCGTGTAGACAGGCTCTGCTGCCGACGGGTGTGAACAGGCTCTGATGGAGAGCCAGGCGGGCTGTGGTGCTGGGGAGCCCCGTGTGCTGTGCTGGGGAGCCCGGTGTGCTGGGCTGTGGTGCCGGGGGCCCTCGTGTGCTGTGCTAGGGAGCCCGGTGAGCTTGGCTGGGGATCCCGGTGTGCTGGGCTGTGCTGCTGGGGAGCCGTGTGGACAGGCTCTGCTGGGGAGCGGTGTGAACAGGCTCTGATGGAGAGCCAGGTGGGATGTGGTGTT
This sequence comes from Dascyllus trimaculatus, assembly GCA_024666655.1. Classification (NCBI taxonomy): domain Eukaryota; kingdom Metazoa; phylum Chordata; class Actinopteri; family Pomacentridae; genus Dascyllus; species Dascyllus trimaculatus. The sequence continues at coordinate 21,156 of JAMOIN010000863.1, read as the reverse complement.
GGGGGGCCCCGTGTGCTGTGCTGGGGAGCCCAGTGAGCTGGGCTGTGGTGCTGGGGAGCCGTGTAGACAGGCTCTGCTGGGGAGCGGAGTGAATAGGCTCTGCTGGGGAGCGGTGTGAACAGGCTCTGATGGAGAGCCAGGTGGGCTGTGGTGCTGGGCGGCCCCGTGTGCTGTGCTGGGGAGCCCGGTGTGCTGGGCTGTGGTGCTGGGGGGCTCCGTGTGCTGTGCTGCGGAGCCCGGTGAGATCGGCTATGGAGCCCGGTGTGCTGGGCTGTGCTGCTGGGGAGCCATGTGGACAAGCTCTGCTGGGGAGTTGTTTCAGAAGGCTCTGCTGGAGAGCCAGGTGGGCTGTGGTGCTGGGGGGCCCCGTGTGCTGTGCTGGGGAGCCCGGTGTGCTGGGCTGTGTTTCTGGGGAGCCGTGTGGACAGGCTCTGCTGGGGAGTGGTTTGAACAGGCTCTGCTGGAGAGCCAGGCGGGCTGTGGTGTTGGGGGCCCCCGTGTGCTGTGCTGGGGAGCCCGGTGAGCTGGGCTGGGGAGCCCGGTGTTCTGGGCTGTGCTGCTGGGGAGGCTTGTGGACAGGCTGTGCTGGGGAGTGGTTTGAACAGGCTCTACTGGAGAGCAACGCGGGCTGTGGTGCTGGGGGCCCCCGTGTGCTGTGCTGGGGGCCCCCGTGTGCTGTGCTGGGGGCCCCCGTGTTCTGTGCTGGGGGCCCCCGTGTGCTGTGCTTGGGAGCCCGGTGTGCTGGGCTGTGGTGCTGGGGGGCCCCGTGTGCTGTGCTGCGGAGCCGGGTGAGATCGGCTATGGAGCCCGGTGTTCTCGGCTGTGCTGCTGGGGAGTCGTGTCGACAGGCTCTGCTGGGGAGTGGTTTGAACAGTCTCTGCTGAAGAGCCAGGCGGGCTGTGGTGCAGGGGGGCCCCGTGAGCAGTGCTGGGGAGCCCGGTGAGCTTTGCTGGGGAGCCCGTTGTACTGGGCTGTGGTGCTGGGCAGCCGTGTAGACAGGCTCTGCTGCGGAGCGGTGTGAACAGGCTCTGATGGAGAGCCAGGCGGGCTGTGGTGCTGGGGGCCCCCCTGTGCTGTGCTCGGGAGCCCAGTGGGCTGGGCTTCGAAGCCCAGTGTGTTGGGCTGTGATGCTGTGAAGCCGTGTGGACAGGCTCTGCTGGGGAGAGGGTTGAACAGGCTCTGATGGAGAGTCAGGCGGGCTGTGGTGCTGGGGGGCCCCGTGTGCTGTGCTGGGGAGCCCGTCGAGCTTTGCTGGGTAGCCCAGTGTGTTGGGCTGTGGTGCTGGGGAGCCGTGTGGAAAGGCTCTGCTGGGGAGTGGTTTGAAAAGGCTCTGCTGGATAGCCAGGCGGGCTGTGGTGCTGGGGGGCCCCCGTGTGCTGTGCTGGGGAGCCCTGTGAGCTGGGCTTCGGAGCCCGGTGTGCTGGGCTGTGGTGCTGGGGAGCCGTGTGGACAGGCTCTGCTGAGGAGAGTTTTGTACAGGCTGTGATGGAGAGCCAGGCGGGCTGTTGTGCTCGAAATCCCCGTGTGCTGTGCTGGGGGGGCCCGTGTACTGTGCTGGGGGGCCCCGTGTGCTGTGCTGGGGAGCCCGTTGAGCTGGGCTGGGAAGCCCGGTATGCTGGGCTGTGCTGCTGGGGAGCCGTGTGGAAAGGATATTGCTGGGGAGTGGTTTGAAAAGGATCTGCTGGACAGCCAGGCGGGCTTTGGTGCTGGGGAGCCCGGTGAGCAGGGCTGGGGAGCCCTGTGTGCTGGGCTGTGGTGCTGGGGGGCCCCGTGTGCTGTGCTGCGTAGCCCGGTGAGATCGGCTGTGGAGCCTGGTGTGCTGGGCTGTGGTGCTGGGGAGCCGTGTGGACAGGCTCTGCTGGAGATCCAGGCGGGCTGTGGTGCTGGGGGCCCCCGTGTGCTGTGCTGGGGAGCCCGGTGTGCTGGGCTGTTCTGCTGGGGAGCCGTGTGGACAATCTCTTCTGGGGAGCGGTGTGGACAGGCTCTGATGGAGAGCCAGGTGGGCTGTGGTGCTGGGGGGCCCCATGTGCTGTGCTGGGGAGCCCGGTGTGCTGGGCTGTGGTGCTGGGGAGCCGTGTGGACAGGCTCTGCTGGAGAGCGGAGTGAACAGGCTCTGATGGAGAGCCATGCGGGCTGTGGTGCTGGGAAGACCCGTGTGCTGTGCTGGGGAGCCCGTTGAGCTGGGCTTTGGAGACCGGTGTGGTGGCCTGTGGTGCTGGGGAGCCTTGTGGACAGGCTCTGCTGGGGAGTGGTTTGAACAGGCTCTGCTCGAGTACCAGGCGGGCTGTGGTGCTGGGGGGCCCCGTGTGCAGTGCTGGAGAGCCCGGTGAGCTGGGCTGTGGTGCTGGGGAGCCTTGTGGACAGGCTCTGCTGGGGAGCGGTGTGAAATGGCTCTGATGGAGAGCCAGGCGGGTTGTGGTTCTGGGGGGCCCCGTGTGCTGTGCTGGGGAGCCCGTTGAGATGGGCTTCGGAGCCCGGTGTGTTCGGCTGTGGTGCTGGGGAGCCGTGTGGACAGGCTCTGCTGGGGAGTGGTTTGAAAAGGGTCTGCTGGATTGCCCGGCGGGCTGTGGTGCTGGGGGCCCCAGTGTGCTGTGCTGGGGAGCCCGGTTTGCTGGGCTGAGGAGCCCGGTGTGCAAGGCTGTGCTCCTGGGGAGCCGTGTGTACAGGCTCTGCTGGGGAGTGGTTGGAAAAGGCTCTGCTGGACAGCCAGGCGGGCTGTGGTGCTGAGGGGCCCCGTGTTCTGTGCTGGGGAGCCCGGTGAGCTGGGCTGGGGAGCCCCGTGTGCTGTGCTGGGGAGCGCGTTGAGAAGTTCTGGGGAGCCCTGTGTGCTGGGCTGTGGTGGTGGGGAGCCATGTAGACAGGTTCTGCTGCGGAGCGGTGTGAACAGGCTCTGCTGGAGAGCCAGGCGGGCTGGGGTACTGGGGGGCCCCGTGTGCTGTGATGGGGGACCCCGTGTGCTGTTCTGGGGAGCCTGGTGTGCTGGGCTGTGGTACTGGCGAGCCGTGTGGACAGGCTCTGCTGCGGAGCGCTGTGACCAGGCTCTGATGGAGAGCCAGGCGGGCTGTGGTGCTGCGGGCCCCCGTGAGCTTTGGTCGGGAGCCCGGTGAGCTGTGCTGGGGAGCCCGGTGTGCTGGGCTGTGGTGCTGGGGAGCCGTGTAGACAGGCTCTGCTGAGGAGCGGTTTCAAGAGGCTCTGCTGGAGGGCCAGGCGGGCTGTGGTGCTGAGGGCCCCCGGTTGCTGTGGTGGGGAGCCCAGTGAGCTGGGCTGGGGAGCCCAGTGTGCTGGGCTGTGGTGCTGGGGAGCCGTGTGGACAGGCTCTGCTGGAGATCCAGGCGGGCTGTGGTGCTGGGGGCCACCGTGTGCTGTGCTGGGGAGCCCGGTGTGCTGGGCTGTTCTGCTGGGGAGCCGTGTGGACAGGCTCTGCTGGGGAGTGGTTTGAACAGGCTCTAATGGAGAGCCAGGCGGGCTGTATTGCTGGGGGCCCCCGTGTGCTGTGCTGGGGAGTCCGGTGAGCTGGGCTGGGGAGCCCGGTGTGCTGGGCTGTGCTGCTGGGGAGCCCTGTGGACAGGCTCTGCTGGGGAGTTGTGTGAACAGGCTCTGCTGGAGAGCCAGGCAGGCTGTGGTGCTGTGGGCCCCCGTGAGCTGTGCTCAGGAGCCCGGTGAGTTTACCTGGGGAGCCCGGTGTGCTGGGCTGTGCTGCTGGGGAGCCGTGTAGAGAGGCTCTGCTGGGGAGCGGTGTGAACAAGATCTGATGGAGAGCCAGGCAGGCTGTGGTGTTTGGGGGCCCCGTGTGCTGTGCTGGGGAGCCCGGTGTGCTGGGCTGTGCTGCGGGGGAGCGGTTGTGAACAGGCTCTGTTTGCGAGCCAGGCGGGCTGTGGTGCGGGGGGCCCCCGTGAGCTGTGCTCAGGAGCCCGGTGAGCTGGGAAGGGGATCCCTGTGTGCTTGGCTGTGGTGATGGGGAGCCGTGTAGACAAGCTGTGCTGTTGAGCGGTGTGAACAGGCTCTGATGGAGAGCCAGCCGGGCTGTGGTGCTGGGGGCCCCCGTGTGCTGTGCAGGGGGGCCCGTGTGCTGTGCTGGGGCGCCCGTTGAGTTGGGCTGGGGAGCCCGGTGTTCTGGGCTGTGCTGCTGGGGAGCCGTGTGGACAGGCTCTGCTACGGAGCGCTGTGACCAGGCTCTGATGGAGAGCCAGGCGGGCCTTGGTGCTGGGGGCCCCCGTGAGCTTTGGTCGGGAGCCCGGTGAGCTGTGCTGGGGAGCCCGGTGTGCTGGGCTGTGGTGCTGGGGAGCCGTGTAGACAGGCTCTGCTGGAGAGCCAGGCGGGCTGTGGTGCTGGGGGCCACCGTGAGCTGGGCTGGTGAGCCCGGTGTGCTGGGCTGTGCTGCTGGGGAGCCGTGTGGACAGGCTCTTCTGGGGAGAGTTTTGAACAGGCTCTGCTAGAGAGCCAGGCGGGCTGTGTTGCTGGGGGCCCCCGTTTGCTGTGCTGAGGAGCCTGTTGAGCTGGGCTAGGGAGCCCGGTATGCTGGGCTGTGGTGCTGGGTGTGCCCGTGTGCTGTGCTGCGGAGCCCGGTGAGATCGGCTGTTGAGCCAGCTTTGCTGGGCTGTGCTGCTGGGGAGCCGTGTGGACAGGCTCTGCTGGGGAGCCTTGTGAAGAGGCTCTGCTGGAAAGCCAGGTGGGCTGAGGTGCTGGGGGGCCCCGTGTTCTGTGCTTTCGTGCCCGGTGAGCTGGGCTTGGGAGGCCAGTGTGCTGGGCTGTGGTGCTGGTGAGCCGTGTGGACCGGCTCTGCTTGGGAGTGGTTTGAACAGGCTCTGCTGGAGAGCCAGGCGGGCCGTGGTGCTGGGGGGCCCCGTGTGCTGTGCTCGGGAGCCCAGTGAGCTGGGCTGAGGAGCCCTGTGTGTTGGGCTGTTGTACTGGGGAGCCTTGTGGACAGGCTCTGTTGGGGAGTGGTTTGAAAAGGGTCTGCTGGATTGCCAGGCGGGCTGTGGTGCTGGGGGCCCCCGTGTGCTGTGCTGGGGAGCCCGTTGAGCTGGGCTGGGGATACCGGTGTGCTGGGCTGTGGTGCTTGGGAGCCGTGTGGACAGGCTCTGCTGGGGAGCGGTGTGAAAAGGCTCTGATGGAGAGCCTGGCGGGCTGTGGTGCTGGGGGTCCCCGTATGCTGTGCTGGGGAGCCCGTTGAGCTTGGCTGGGGAGCCCGGTGTGCTGGGCTGTGGAACTGGGGACCCGTGTGGACCGGGTCTGCTGGGGAGTGGCTTGAAAAGGCTCTGCTGGACAGCCAGGCGGGCTGTTGTGCTTGGGGGCCCCGTGTGCCCTGCTGGGGAGATCAGTGAGCTGGGCTAGGGAGCCCGGTGTGCAGGGTTGTGGTGCTGGGGAGCTGTGTTGACAGGCTCTGCTGCGGAGCGCTGTGAACAGGCTCTGATGGAGACCCAGGCGGGCTGTGGTGCTGGGGGCCCGCGTGTGCTGTGCTGGGGAGCCCGTTGAGCTGGGCTGGGGAGACCGGTGTGCTGGGCTGTGGTGCTGGGGAGCCGTGAAGACAGGCTCTGCTGGGGAGCCATTCGGGCTGTGGTGCTGAGGGGCCCCGTGTGCTGTGCTGGGGAGCCCGGTGAGCTTGGCTGGGGAGCACGTTGTGCTGGGCTGTGGTGCTGGGGAGCCGTGTAGACAGGCTCTAATGGAGAGCCAGGCGGGCTGTGGTGCTGGGGCCCCGCGTGTGCTGTGCTTGGGAGCCCGTTGAGCTGGGCTGGGGAGCCCGGTGTGTTGGGCTGTGGTGCTGGGGAGCCGTGTGGACAGGCTCTGCTGGGGAGAGGGTTGTACAGGCTCTGATGGAGAGCCAGGCGGGCTGTGGTGCTGGGGGGCCCCGTGTGCTGTGCTGGGCAGCCCTGTGAGCTTGGTTGGGGAGCCCGGTGTGCTGGGCAGTGGTGCTTGGGAGCCGTGTAGACAGGCTCTGCTGGGGAGCGGTGTGAACAGGCTCTGTTGGAGTGCCAGGAAGGCTGTGGTGCTGGGGGCCCCCGTGTGCTGTGCTGGGGAGCCCAGTGTGCTGAGTTGTGGTTCTGGGGAGCCGTGTAGACAGGCTCTTCTGGGGAGCGGTGTGAACAGGCTCTGATGGAGAGCAATGCGGGCTGTGGTGCTGGGGGGCCCCGTGTGCTGTGCTGGGGAGCCCGTTGAGCTGGGCTGGGAAGCCCGGTATGCTGGGCTGTGCTGCTGGGGAGCCGTGTGGAAAGGATATTGCTGGGGAGTGGTTTGAAAAGGATCTGCTGGACAGCCAGGCGGGCTTTGGTGCTGGGGAGCCCGGTGAGCAGGGCTGGGGAGCCCTGTGTGCTGGGCTGTGGTGCTGGGGGGCCCCGTGTGCTGTGCTGCGTAGCCCGGTGAGATCCGCTGTGGAGCCTGGTGTGCTGGGCTGTGGTGCTGGGGAGCCGTGTGGACAGGCTCTGCTGGGGAGCGGTGTGAAGTGGCTCTGCTGGAAAGCTAGGTCGGCTGAGGTGCTGGGGGGCCCCGTGTTCTGTGCTGGGGAGCCCGGTGAGCTGGGCTTGGGAGGCCAGTGTGCTGGGCTGTGCTGCTGGGGAGCCGTGTCGACCGGCTCTTCTTGGGAATGGTTTGAACAGGCTCTGCTGGATAAGCCAGGCGGGCCCTGGTGCTGGGGGCCCCCGTGTGCTGTGCTGGGGAACCCGGTGTGCTGTTCTGTGCTGCTGGGGAGCCGTGTTGACCGGGTCTGCTGGGGAGCGGTGTGAAAAGGGTCTGCTGGAGAGCCAGGCGGCCTTTGCTGCGGTGTGCTGGGCTGTGCTGCTGGGGAGCCGTGTAGACAGGCTCTGCTGGTGAGCGGTGTGAACAGGCTCTGATGGAGAGCCAGGCGGGCTGTGGTGCTGGGGGCCCCCGTGTGCTCTGCTGCGGAGCCCGGTGAGCAGGGCTGGTGAGCCCGGTGTGCTGGGCTTTGGTGCTGGGGAGCCGTGTGGAAAGGCTCTGCTGGGGAGCGGTGTGAAGAGGCTCTGATGGAGAGCGAGGCTGGCTGTGGTGCTGGGGGCCCCCGTGTGCTGTGCAGGGGAGCCTGGTGAGCTGGGCTTGGGATCCCGGTGTGCTGGGCTGTGTTGCTGGGGAGCCGTGTAGACAGGCTCAGCTGGGGAGCAGTGTGAACAGGCTCTGATGGGGAGCGGGGTGAAGAGGCTCTGCTGGAGAGCCCGGCGGGCTGTGGTGCTGGGGGCCCCGGGTTGCTGTGGTGGGGAGCCCAGTGAGCTGTGCTGGGGAGCCCAGTGTTCTGGGCTGTGGTGCTGGGGAGCCGTGTGGACAGGCTCTGCTGGAGATCCAGGCGGGCTGTGGTGCTTGGGGCCTCCGTGTGCTGTGCTGGGAGCTCGGTGTGCTGGGCTGTGCTGCTGGGGAGCCGTGTGGACAGGCTCTGATGGACAGCAAGGCGGGCTGTGAGGGTGGGAGCCCCCGTGTGCTGTGCTGGGGGGCCCGGTGAGGTGGGCTGGGGAGCCCGGTGTGCTGGGCTGTGGTGATGGGGAGCCGTGTAGACAGGCTCTGCTGGGGAGCGGTGTGAACAGGCTCTGATGGAGAGCCAGGCGGGCTGTGGTGCTGGGGGCCCCCGTGTGCTGTGCTCGGGAGCCCGTTGAGCTGGGCTGGGGAGCCCGGTGTGCTGGGCTGTGGTGCTGGGGAACCGTGTAGACAGGCTCTGCTGCGGAGCTGTGTGAACAGGCTCTGATGGAGAACCAGGCGGGCTGTGGTGCTGGGGGCCCGTGTGCCTTGCTGGGGAGCCCGGTGACATCGGCTTGGGAGCCCGGTGTGCTGGGCTCTGCTGCTGGGGAGCCCTGTGGACAGGCTCTACTGGGGAGCAGTGTTAACAGGCTCTGCTGGACAGCCAGGCGGCCTGTGGTTCTGGGGGCCCCCGTGTCCAGTGATGGGGAGCCCGGTAAACAGGGCTGGGGAACCCGGTTAGCTGGGCTGTGCTGCTGGGGAGCCGTGAAGACAGGCTCTGCTGGGGAGCCATTCGGGCTGTGGTGCTGAGGGGCCCCGTGTGCTGTGCTGGGGAGCCCGGTGAGCTTGGCTGGGGAGCACGTTGTGCTGGGCTGTGCTGCTGGTGAGCCGTGTGGACAGGCTCTCTAGGGGACTGTTTTTAACAGGCTCTGCTTGGGAGCGGACTGAACAGGCTCAGATGGAGAGCCAGGCGGGCTGTGGTGCTGGGGGGCCCTGTGTGCTGTTCTGGGGAGCCCGGTGAGCTGGGCTGGGGATCCTGGTGTGCTGGGCTGTGGTGCTGGGGAGCCGTGTAGACAGGCTGTGCTGGGGAGCGGTGTGAACAGTCTCTGCTGGGGAGCGGTGTGAACAGTCTCTGATGGAGAGCCAGGCGGGCTGTGGTTCTGGGGGGCCCGGTGTTCTGTTCTGGGGAGCCCGGTGTGTTGGGCTGTGGTGCTGGGGAGTCGTGTGGACAGGCTCTGCTGGGGAGCGGTGTGAACAGGCTCTGCTGGGAAGAGGGTTGAACAGGCCCTGATGGAGAGCAAGGCTGGCTGTGATGCTGGGGGGCCCCGTGTGCTGTGCTTGGGAGCCCGGTGTGCTGGGCTGTGGTGCTGGGGAGCCGTGTGGACAGGCTCTGCTGGGGAGCCGTGTGGACAGGCTCTGCTGGAGAGCCACGCGGGCTGTGCTGCGGTGTGCTGGGCTGTGGTGCTGGGGAGCCGTGTGGACAGGGACTACTGGGGAGTGTTTTGACCAGGCTCTGCTGGGGAGCCAGACTGGCTGTGGTGCTGGGGGCCCCCGTGTGCTGTGTTGGGGGCCCCCGTGTGCCGTGCTCGGGAGCCCGGTGTGCTGTGCTGGGGAGCCCGGTGAGCTGTGCTGGGGGCCCCCGTGTGCTGTGCTGTGGAGCCCGGTGAGGAGGGCTGGGGAGCCCGGTGTGCTGAGCTGTGGTGCTGGGGAGCAGTGTGGAAAGGCTCTGCTGTGGAGTGGTTTGAACAGGCTCTGCTGGAGACCAACGCGGGCTGTGGTGTTGGGGGCCCCCGTGTGCTGCGCTGGGGAGCCCGGTGATCTGGGCTGGGGAGCCCGGTATGCTTGGCTGTGGTGCTGGATTGCCGTGTGGACAGGCTCTGCTGGGGAGTGGTTTGAACAGGCTCTGATGGAGAGCCATGCGGGCTCATGTGCTGGGCGGCCCCGTGTGCTGTGCTGGGGAGACCGGTGTGCTGGGCTGGGGAGGCCCGTGTGCTGGGCTGTGGTGCTGGGGAGCCCGGTGTGCTGGGCTGGGGAGCCCGGTGTGCTGGGCTGTGGTGCTGGGGAGCCGTGTAGACCGGCTCTGCTGCAGAGCGATGTGAACAGGCTCTTATGGAGCGCCAGGCGGGCTGTTGTGCTGAGGGGCCCCGTGTGCTGTGCTGGGGAGCCCGGTGAGCTGTGCTGTGGAGCCCGGTGTGCTGGGCTGTGGTGCTGGGGAACCGTGTGGACCTGCTCTGCTTGGGAGTGGTTTGAAAAGGCTCTGCTGGAGAGCCAGGCGGGCTGTGGTGCTGTGGGGCCCGCGTGTGCTGTGCTGTGGAGCCCGGTGAGCTTGGCTGGCGAGCCCGGTGTGCTGGGCTGTGGTGCTGGCAAACCGTGTAGACAGGCTCTGCTGGGGGGCCCCGTGTGCTGTGCTGGGGAGCCCGTTAAGCCTGGCTGGGGAGCCCGGTGTGCTGGGCTGTGCTGCTGGGGAGCCGAGTGGACAGGCTCTGCTGCGGAGCGCTGTGAACAGGCTTTGATGGAGAGCCAGGCGGGCTGTGGTGCTGGTGGCCCCCGTGTGCTGTGCTGGGTAGCCCGGTCAGCTTTGCCGGGGAGCCCGCTGTGCTAGGCTGTGCTGCTGGGGAGCCGTGTGGACAGGGACTACTGGGGAGTGTTTTGACCATGCTCTGCTGGGGAGCCAGGCGGGCTGTGGTGCTGGGGGCCCCCGTGTGCTGTGTTGGGGGCCCCCGTGTGCCGTGCTCGGGAGCCCGGTGTGCTGGGCTGGGGAGCCCCGTGTGCTGGGCTGTGGTGCTGTGGAGCCCCGTGTGCTGGGCTGTGGTGCTGGGGAGCCGTGCAGACAGGCTCTGCTGGGGAGCGGAGTGAACAGGCTCTGCTTTGGAGCGGTGTGAACAGTCTCTGATGGAGAGCCAGGCGGGCTGTGGTGCTGGAGGCCCCCGTGTGCTGTGCTGGGGAGCCCGGTTAGCTGGGCTGGGGAGACCGGTGTGCAGGGCTGTGCTGCTGGGGAGCCGTATTTACAGTCTCTTCTGGGGAGAGGTTTGAACAGGCTCTGATGGAGAGCCAGGCGCGCTGTGGTGCTGGGGGGCCAAGTGTGCTGTGCTTGGGAGCCCGGTGAGCTGCGCTGGGCAGTCCGGTGTGCTGGGCTTTGTTACTGGGGAGCCGTGTAGACAGGCTCTGCTTGGGAGCGGTGTGAACAGGCTCTGATGGAAAGCCAGGCGGCCTGTGGTGTTGGTGGCCCCCGTGTGCTTTGCTGGGGAGCCCAGTGTGGTGGGCTGTGCTGCTGGGGAGGCGTGTGGACAGGCTGTGCTGGGGATTGGTTTGAACAGGCTCTGCTGGAGAGCCAGGCGGGCTGTGGTGCTGGGGGCCCCCCGTGTGGTGTGCTGGGGAGCCCGGTTACCTGGGCTGGGGAGCCCGGTGTCCGAGGTTGTGATGCTGGGGAGCCGTGTGGAAAGGCTCTGCTGGCGAGTGGTTTGAACAGGCTCTGATGGAGAGCCATGCGGGCTCATGTGCTGGGGGTCCCCGTGTGCTGTGCCGGGGAGCCCGGTGAGCAAGGCTGGGGAGGCCCGTGTGCTGGGCTGTGGTGCTGGGGAGCCCGGTGTGCTGGGCTGGGGAGCCCGGTGTGCTGGGCTGTGGTGCTGGGCAGCCGTGTGGACAGGCTCTGCTGGGGAGCGGTGTGAAAAGGCTAAGCTGGAGAGCCAGGCGGGCTGTGGTGCTGGGGGGCCCCGTGTGCTGTGCTGGGCAGCCCTGTGAGCTTGGTTGGGGAGCCCGGTGTGCTGGGCAGTGGTGCTTGGGAGCCGTGTAGACAGGCTCTGCTGGGGAGCGGTGTGAACAGGCTCTGATGGAGAGCCAGGCGGGCTGTGGTGCTGGGGGCCCCCGTGTGCTGTGCTGGGTGGCCCGGTGAGCTTGGCTGGCGAGCCCGGTGTGCTGGGCTGTGGTGCTGGCCAACCGTGTAGACAGGCTCTGCTGGGGGGCCACGTGTGCTGTGCTGGGGAGCCAGTTGAGCCTGGCTGGGGAGCCCGGTGTGCTGGGCTGTGCTGCTGGGGAGCCGAGTGGACAGGCTCTGCTGCGGAGCGCTGTGAACAGGCTTTGATGGAGAGCCAGGCGGGCTGTGGTGCTGGTGGCCCCCGTGTGCTGTGCTGGGTAGCCCGGTCAGCTTTGCCGGGGAGCCCGCTGTGCTAGGCTGTGCTGCTGGGGAGCCGTGTGGACAGGGACTACTGGGGAGTGTTTTGACCATGCTCTGCTGGGGAGCCAGGCGGGCTGTGGTGCTGGGGGCCCCCGTGTGCTGTGTTGGGGGCCCCCGTGTGCCGTGCTCGGGAGCCCGGTGTGCTGGGCTGGGGAGCCCCGTGTGCTGGGCTGTGGTGCTGGGGAGCCCCGTGTGCTGGGCTGTGGTGCTGGGGAGCCGTGCAGACAGGCTCTGCTGGGGAGCGGAGTGAACAGGCTCTGCTTTGGAGCGGTGTGAACAGTCTCTGATGGAGAGCCAGGCGGGCTGTGGTGCTGGAGGCCCCCGTGTGCTCTGCTACGGGGCCGGTTGAGCAGGGCTGGGGAGTCCGGTGTGCTGGGCTGTGGTGCTGAGGAGCCGTGTGGACAGGCTCTGCTGGGGAGTGGTTTGAACAGGATCTGCTGCAGAGCCAGGCGGGCTGTGGTGCTGGGGGCACCGTGTGCTGTTCTGGGGAGCCCGTTGAGCTGGGCTGGGGAGCCCCGTGTGCTGGGCTGTGGTGCTGGGGAGTCGTGTGGACAGGCTCTGCTGGGGAGCGGTGTGGACAGGCTCTGATGGAGAGCCAGGGAGGCTATGGTGCTGAGGGGCCCCGTGCTCTGTGCTGGGGAGCCCGTTGAGCTGGGCCGGGGAGCCCGGTGTGGTGGGCTGTGGTGCTGGGGAGCCGTGTGGACAGGGACTGCTGGGGAGTGGTTTGAACAGGCTCTGCTGGGGAGCCAGGCGGGCTGTGGTGCTGGGGGGCCCCGTGTGCTGTGCTGGGGAGCCCGGTGAGCTTTGTGGGGAGCCCGGTGTGCTGGGCTGTGGTGCTGGGGAGCCGTGTAGCTGGGCTGGGGAGCCCGGTGTACATGGCTGTGCTGCTGGGGAGCCGAATGGACAGTCTCTGCTGGGGAAAGGTTTGAACAGGCTCAGATTAAGAGCCAGGTGGGCTGTTGTGCTGGTGGGCGCCGTGAGCTGGGCTGGGGAGCCCGGTGTTCTGGGCTGTGCTGCTGTGGAGCCGTGTGGACAGGCTCTGCTTGGGAGTGGGTTGAACAGGCTCTGCTGGAGAGCCAGGTGGGCCGTGGTGCTGGGGGCCCCCGTGTGCTGTGCTGGGGAACCCGGTGTGCTGTTCTGTGCTGCTGGGGAGCGGTGTGAACAGGATCTGCTGGAGAGCCAGGCGGGCTGTGCTGCGGTGTGCTGGGCTGTGCTGCTGGGGAGCCGTGTCGACAGGCTCTGCTGGGGAGCGGTGTGAACAGGCTCTGATAGAGAGGGAGGCGGGCTGTGGTGCTGGGGGCCCCCGTGTGCTCTGCTACGGGGCCGGTTGAGCAGGGCTGGGGAGCCCGGTGTGCTGGTCTGTGGTACTGGGGAGCCGTGTGGACCGGCTCTACTGGGGAGTGGTTTGAAAAGGCTCTGCTGGACAGCCAGGCGGGCTGTTCTGCTGGGGGGCCCCGTGTGCTGTGCTGGGGAGCCCGTTGAGCTTTGCTGGGGAGCCCGGTGTGCTGGGCTGGGGAGCCCGGTGTGCTCGGCTGTGGTGCTGGGTGGCCGTGTGGACAGGCTCTGCTGGAGAGCCAGGGGGGCTGTGGTGCTGGGGTGCCCCGTGTGCTTTGCTGGGGAGCCCGGTGTGATGGGCTGTGGTGCTGGGGAGCCGTGTAGACGGGCTCTGCTGGGGAGCTGTATGAACAGGCTCTGATGGAGAGCAAGGCGGGCTGTGGTGCTGGGGGGCCCCGTGTGCTGTGCTGGAGAGCCAGGTGAGCTGGGCTGGGGAGCCCGGTGAGCTGGGCTGTGGTGCTGGGGAGCCGTGTAGACAGGCTCTGCTGCGGAGCGGTGTGAACAGGCTCTGATGGAGAGCCAGGCGGGCTGTGGTGCTGGGGGGCCCCTTGTGCTGTGCTGGGGGGCCCGGTGAGTTGGGCTGGGGAGCCCGGTGTGCTGGGCTGAGCTGCTGGGGTGCCGTGTGTAGAAGGTCTGCTGGGAAGCGGTGTGAAAAGGCTCTGATGGAGAGCCAGGCGGGCTGTGGTGCTGGGTGGCCCCGTGTGCTGTGCTCGGTAGCCCGGTGAGCTGGGCTGGGGAGCCCGGAATGCTGGGCTCAGCTGCTGGGGTGCCGTGTGGACAGGGTCTGCTGGGAAGCGGTGTGAAAAGGCTCTGATGGAGAGCCAGGCGGGCTGTGGTGCTGGGTGGCCCCGTGTGCTGTGCTCAGAAGCCCGGTGAGCTGGGCTGCGGAGCCCGGTGTGCTGGGCTGAGCTGCTGGGGTGCCCTGTGGACAGCGTCTGCTGGGTAGCGGTGTGAACAGGCTCTGATGGAGTGCCAGGGGGGCTGTGCTGCGGTGTGCGGGGCTGCTGGGGAGCCGTGTAGACGGGCTCTTCTGGGGAGCTTTGTGAACAGGCTCTGAAGGAGAGCCAGGCGGGGTGTGGTGCTGGGGGCCCCCGTGTGCTGTGCTGGGGAGCCAGGTGAGCTGGGCTGGGCAGCCCGGTGTGCTGGGCTGTGCATCTGGGGAGCCGTGTGGACAGGCTCTGCTGGGGAGCGGTTTCAACAGGCTCTGCTGGAGAGCAAGGCGCGCTGTTTTGCTGGGGGCCCCCGTGTGCTGTGCTGGGGAGCCCGGTGAGCTGGGCTGGGGAGACCGGTGTGCTGGGCCTTGCTGCTTGGGAGCCGTGTGGACAGGCTCTGCTGGGGAGTGGTTTGAAAAGGCTCTGCTGGAGAGCCAGGCAGGCTGTGGTGCGGGGGGCCACCGTGTGCTGTTCTGGGGAGCCCTGTGAGCTGGGCTGGGGAGCCCGGTGTGCTGGGCTGTGGTGCTCTGGAGGCGTGTGGACAGGCTCTGCTGGGGAGCGGTGTGGACAGGCTCTGATGGAGACCCAGACGGGCTGTGGTGCTGGGGGGCGCCGTGTTCTGTGCTTGGGAGCCGTTGATTTGGGCTGGATAGCCCGGTGTGCTGGGCTGTGGTGCTGGGGAGCCGTCTGGACAGGCTCTGCTGGGGAGCGGTGTGAACAGGCACTGATGGAGAGTCAGGCGGGCTGAGGTGCTGGGGGCCCCCGTGTGCTGTGCTGGGGAGTCCGGTGAGCTGGGCTGGGGAACCTGGTGTGCTGGGCTGTGCTTCTGGTGAGCCGTGTGGACAGGCTCTTCTGGGGAGCGGTGTGAAGAGGCTCTGATGGAGAGCCAGGCGGGCTGTGGTGCTGGGGGGTCCCGTGTGCTGTGCTGGGGAGTCCGTTGAGCTGGGCTGGGGAGCCCGGTATACTGGGCTGTGCTGCTGGGGAGCCGTGTGGAAAGGCATTGCTGGGGAGTGGTTTGAAAAGGACCTCCCGGACAGCCAGGCGGGCTGTTGTGCTGGGGGGCCCCGTGTGCCGTGCTCGGGAGCCCGGTGAGCTGGGCTGGGGAGCCCGGTGTGCTCGGCTGTGGTGCTGGGGAGCCTTATGGAGAGGCTCAGCTGGGGAGCGTTGTGAACAGGCTCTGATGGAGAGCCATGCGGGCTGTGGTGCTGGGGGCTCCTGTGTGCTGTGATGGGGAGCCCGGTGAGCTGGGCTGGGGAGCCCGGTGTGCCGGCCTGTGGTGCTGGGGAGCCGTGTGGACAGGCTCTGCTGAGGAGCGGTGTGGACAGGCTCTGATGGAGAGACAGGCGGGCTGTGGTACTGGGGGGCCCCGTGTGCTGTGATGGGGAGCCCGTTGAGGTGGCCTCCGTAGCCCGGTGTGTTGGGCTGTCGTGCTTGGGAGCCGTGTGGACAGGCTCTGCTGGGGAGTGGTTTTAAAAGGCTCTGCTGGACAGCCAGGCGGGCTGTGGTGCTGGGGGGCCCCGTGTGCTGTGCTGGGCAGCCCTGTGAGCTTGGCTGGGGAGCTCGGTGTGCTGGGCTGGGGAGCCCGGTGATCTGGGCTGTGGTGCTGGGGAGCCGTGTGGAAAGGCTCTGCTGGAGATCCAGGCGGGCTGTGGTGCTGGGGGTCCCCGTGTGCTGTGCTGGGAAGCCCGGTGAGGTGGGCTGGGGAGCCCGGTGTGCTGGGCTATGGTGCAGGCAAACCGTGTAGACAGGCTCTGCTGGGGGGCCCCGTGTGCTGTGTTGGGGAGCCCAGTGAGCTGGGCTGGGGAGCCCGGTGTGCTGGGCTGTTGTACTGGGGAGCCGTGTGGACCGGCTCTGCTGGGGAGTGGTTTGAAAAGGCTCTGCAGGACAGCCAGGCGGGCTGTTGTGCTGGGGGGCCCTTTGTGCCGTGCTGGAAAGCGCGGTGAGCTGGGCTGGGGAGCCCGGTGTGCTGGGCTGTGGTGCTGGGGAGACGTGTAGACAGGCTCTGCTGCGGAGCGCTTTGAACAGGCTCTGATGGAGAGCCAGGCGGGCTGTGGTGCTGGTAGCCCGCGTGTGCTGTGCTGGGGAGCCCGTTGAGCTGGGTTGGGGAGCCCGGTGTGCTGGGCTGTGGTGCTGGGGAGCAGTGTGGACAGGCTCTGCTGGGGAGAGGGTTGTACAGGCACTGATGGAGAGCCAGGCGGGCTGTGGTGCTGGGTGGCCCCGTGTGCTGTGCTGGGCAGCCCTGTGAGCTTGGCTGGGGAGCCCGGTGTGCTGGGCTGGGGAGCCTGGTGTGTTGGGCTGTGGTGCTGGGCAGCCGTGTGGACAGGCTGTGCTGGGGAGCGGTGTGAACAGGCTCTGATGGAGAGACAGGCGGGCTGTGGTACTGGGGGGCCCCGTGTGCTGTGCTTGGGAGCCCGTTGAGCTGGGCTGGGGAGCCCGGTGTGTTGGGCTGTGGAGCTGGGGAGCCGTGTAGACAGCCTCTGCTGGGGAGCAATTCGGGCTGTGGTGCTGGGGGGCCCCGTGTGCTGTGCTGGGGAGCCCGGTGAGCTGGGCTGGGGAGCTCGGTGTGCTGGGCTGTAGTGCTGGGGAGTCGTGTAGACAGGCTCTGTTAGGGAGCGGTGTGAACAGGCACTGATGGAGAGCCAGGTGGGCTGTGGTGTTGGGGGCCCCCGTGTGCTGTGCTGGGGAGCCCGGTGAGCTGGGCTGGGGAGCCCGGTGTGCTGTGCTGTGCTGCTGTGGAGCCCTGTGGAAAGGCTCTGCTGGGGAGTGGTTTGAACAGGCTCTGTTGGAGAGCCAGGCGGGCTGTGGTGCTGGAGGCCCCCGTGTGCTGTGCTGGGGAGTCCGGTGAGCTGGGCTGTTGTGCTGGGGAGCCTTGTAGACAGGCTCTGCTGGAGAGCCAGGCGGGCTGTGGTGCTGGTGGCTCCCGTGTGCTGTTCTGGGGATCCCGGTGAGCTGGGCTGTGCTGCTTGGGAGCCGTGTGGACAGGCTCTGCTGGGGAATGGCTTGAACAGGCTCTTCTGGAGAGCACGGAAGGCTGTGGTGCTGGGGGCCCCCGTGTGATTTCCCAGGGAGCCCGGTGAGCTGGGCTGTGGTGCTGGGGAGCCGTGTAAGCAGGCTCTGCTGGGCAGAGGAGTGAAGAGGCTCTGATGGAGAGTCAGGCGGGCTGTGGTGCTGTGGGCCTCCATGTGTTGTGCTGGGGAGCCCGGTGTGCTGGGCTGTGGTGCTGGGGGCCCCGTGTGCTGTGCTGGGGAGCCCGGTGTGCTGGGCTGTGCTGCTGGGGAGCCGTGTAGACAGGCTCTGCTGGGGAGCGGTGTGAAAAGGCTCTGATGGAGAGCCAGGTGGGCTATGGTGCTGGGGGCCTCGTGTGCTGTGCTTGGGAGCCCTGTGTGCTGGACTGTGCTGCTGGGGAGCCGTGTGGAAGGGCTCTGCTGGGGAATTGTTTGAAAAGGCTGTGCTGGAGAGCAAGGCGGGCTGTGGTGCTGGGGGCCCCCGTGTGCTGTGCTGGGGAGCCTGGTGAGCTGGGCTGAGGAGTCCGGTGTCCTAGGCTGTGCTGCTGGGGAGCCGTGTAGACAGGCTCTGCTGGGAGGCGGTGTGAACAGGCTCTGATGGAAAGCCAGGCGGGCTGTGGTTTTGGGGGCCCCCGTGTGCTGTGCTGGGGAGCACGGTGAGCTGGGCTGGGGAGCCCGGTGTGCTGGGCTGTGGTGCTGGGGAGGCGTGTGGACAGGCATTGCTGGGGAGTGGTTTGAACAGGCTCTGCTGAGAGCCAGGTGGGCTGGGTGCCGGGGCCCCGTGTGCTGTGCTGGGGAGCCCGGTGAGTTGGGCTGGGAGCCCGGTGTGCTGGGCTGTGGTGCTGGGGAGCCGTGTAGACAGGCGCTCTGCTGGGGAGCCATTCGGCTGTGGTGCTGGGGGCCCCGTGCTGTGCTGGGAGCCCGGTGAGCTGGGCTGGGAGCCCGGGTGTGGCTGTGCTGCCGGGGAGCCGTGTTGTCGTCTCTGCTAGGGAGCGGTGTAAACAGGCTCTGATGGAGAGCCAGGCGGGCTGTGGTGCTGGGGGGCACCGTGTTCTGTGCTGTGGAGCCCGGTGAGCTGGGCTGGGGAGCCCGGTGTGCTGGGCTGTGCTGCTGGGGAGGCGTGTGGACCGGCTCTGCTGGGGAGCGGTGTGAATAGGATCTGGTGGAGAGCCAGGTGGGCTGTGGTGCTGGGGGGCCCCCGTGTGCTGTGCTGGGGAGCCCGGTGAGCTGGGCGGAGGAGCCCGGTGTGCTGGGCTGTGCTGCTTGGGAGCCGTGTGGACAGGCTCTGCATGGGAGTTGTTTGAACAGGCTCTGATGGAGAGCCAGGTGGGCTGTTGTGCTGGGGAGCCCCGTGTTCTGTGCTGGGGAGCCGGGTGAGCTGGGCTGCGGAGCCCGGTGTGCTGGGCTGTTCTGCTGGGGAGCCGTGTGGATAGGCTCTGCTGGGGAGCCGTGTGAAAAGGCTCTGATGGAGAGCAAGGCGGGCTGTGGTGCTGGGAAGCCCCGTGTGCTGTGCTGGGGGGGCCCTGTGAGCTTTGCTGGGGGGCCCCGTGTCCTGTGCTGGGCAGCCCGTTGATTTGGGCTGGGGAGATCGGTGTGCTGGGCTGTGCTGCTGGGGAGCCGTGTGGACAGGCTCTGCTGGCGAGTGGTTTGAACAGGCTCTGCTGGAGAGTCAGGCGGGCTGTGGTGCTGGGGGGCCCCGTGTTCTGTCCTGGGGAGCCCGGTGTGCTGGGCTGTGGTGCTGGGGAGCCGTGTGGACAGGCTCTGCTTGGGAGAGGGTTGAACAGGCTCTGATGGAGAGCCAGGCGGGCTGTGGTTCAGGGGAGCCCGGTGAGCTGTGCTGGGGAGCCCGGTGTGCTGGGCTGTGGTGCTGGGGAGCCGTGTGGACAGGCTCTGCTGGTGAGAGGGTTGAACACGCTCTGATGGAAAGCCATGCGGGCTGTGGTGTTGTGGGCCCCGTGTGCTGTGCTGGGGAGCCCGGTGAGCTGGGCTGGGGAGCCCGGTGTGCTGGGCTGTTGTGCTGGGGAGCCGTGTAGACAGGCTCTGCTGGGGAGCGGTGTGAACAGGCTCTGAACGAAATCCAGGCGTGGTGTGGTGTTGGTGGCCCCCGTGCTTTGCTGGGGGTCCGGTGAGGTTGGCTGGGCAGCCCGGTGTGCTGGGCTCTGCTGCTGGGGAGCCGTGTGGACAGGCTCTGCTGGCGAGTGGTTTGAACAGGCTTTGCTGGAGAGCAGGCGGGCTGTGGTGCTGGGGAGCCCCGTGTGCTGTGCTGGGGATCCCGGTGTTCTGGGCTGTGGTGCTGGCGAGCCGTGTAGACAGGCTCTGCTGCGGAGCGCTGTGAACATGCTCTGATGGAGAGCCAGGCGGGCTGTGGTGCTGGGGGCCCGCGTGTACTGTGCTGGGGAGCCCGTTGAGCTGGGCTGGGGAGACCGGTGTTCTGGGCTGTGGTGCTGGGGAGCCGTGTAGACAGGCTCTGCTGGGGAGCCATTCGGGCTGTGGTGCTGGGGGGCCCCGTGTGCTGTGCTGGGGAGCCCGGTGAGCTGGGCTGCGGAGCCCGGTGTGCTGGGCTGTGGTGCTGGGGAGCCGTGTAGACAGGCTCTGCTGGGGAGCGGCGTGAAGAGGCTCTGATGGAGAGCCAGGCGGGCTTGTGGTGCTGGGAAGCCCCGTGTGCTGTGCTGGGGTGCCCCGTGTGCTGTGCTGGTTAGCCCGGTGTGCTGGGCTGTGGTGCTGGGGAGCCGTGTGGACAAGTTCTGCTGCGGAGCGCTGTGAAATGGCTCTGATGGAGAGGCAGGCAGGCTGTGGTTCTGGGGGGCCCCGTGTGCTGTGCTGGTGAGCCCGGTGAGCATGGCCGGGGAGTCCGGTGTGCTGGGCCGTGCTGCTGGGGAGCAGCGTGGACAGGCTCTGCTGGGTAGTGGTTTCAACAGGATCTGATGGAGAGCAAGGCGGACTGTGGTGCTGGGGGGCCCCGTGTGCCGTGATCGGGAGCCGGGTGAGCTGGGCTGGGGAGCCTGGTGTGCTGGGCTGTGCTGCTGGGGTACCGTGTAGACAGGCTCTGCTGGGGAGCGGTGTGAAGAGGCTCTGATGGAGAGCCAGGCGGGCTGTGGTTCTGGGGGGCCCCGTGTGCTGTGCTGGGGGGCGCGGTGAACTGAGCTTGGGAGCCCGGTGTGCAAGGTTGTGGTGCTGGGGAGCCGTGTGGACAGGCTCTGCTGGGGAGCGGTGTGAACAGCCTCTGAAGGAGAGCCAGGCGGGCTGTGGTGCTGGGGGGCCCCGTGTGCTGAGCTGGGTGGCCCGGTGAGGTGGGCTGGGAAGCCCGGTGTGCTGGGCTGTGGTGCTGGGGAGCCGTGTTGTCAGGCTCTGCTGGGGAGCGGTGTGAAATGGCTCTGATGGAGAGCCAGGCGGGCTGTGGTGCTGGGAAGCCGCGTGTGCTGTGCTGGCAAGCCCGTTGAGCTGGGCTGGGGATCCCGGTGTGCTGGGCTGTGGTGCTGGGGAGCCGTGTGGACAGGCTCTGCTTGGGAGAGGGTTGAACAGGCTCTGATGGAGAGCCAGGCGGGCTGTGGTGCTGGGGGGCCCCGTGTGCTGTGCTTGGGAGCCCGTTGAGCTGTGCTGGGGAGCCCGGTGTGATGGGCTGTGGTGCTGGGGAGCCGTGTAGACAGGCTCTGCTGCGGAGCTGTGTGAACAGGCTCTGATGGAGAGCCAGGCGGGCTGTGCTGCGGTGTGCTTGGCTGTGCTGCTGGGGAGCCGTGTAGACAGGCTCTGCTGGGGAGCGGTGTGAACAGGCTCTGATGGAGAGCCAGGCGGGCTGTGGTGCTGGGGGGCCCCGTGTGCTGTGCTGGGGAGCCCATTGAGCTGGGCTGGGGAGCCAGGTATGCTGGGCTGTGCTGCTGGGGAGAGGTGTGGACAGGCATTGCTTGGGAGTGGTTTGAAAAGGATCTGCTGGACAGCCAGGCGGGCTGTGGTGCTGGGGGGCCCCGTGTGCCGTGCTCGGGAGCCCGGTGAGCTGGGCTGGGGAGATCGGTGTGCTGGGCTGTGGTGCTGGGGAGCGGAGTAAAATGGCTCTGATGGAGAGCCAGGCGGGCTGTGGTGCTGGGGGGCCCCGTGTGCTCTGTTGGGGAGCCCGTTGAGCTGGGCTTCGGAGCCTGGTGTGTTGGGCTGTGGTGCTGGGGAGCCGTGTGGACAGGCTCTGCTGGGGAGTGTTTTGAAAAGGGTCTGTTGGATTGCCAGGCGGGCTGTGGTGCTGGGCGCCCCCGTGTGCTGTGCTGGGGAGCCCGGTGTGCTGGGCTGTGGTGCTGGGGAGCCAAGTGGACAGGCCTTGCTGGGGAGCGGTTTGAACAGGCTCTGCTGGAGAACCTGTGTTGCTGAGGGCCCCCGTGTGCTGTACTGGGGAGCCTGGTGAGCTGGGCTCGGGAACTCGGTGTGCTGGGCTTTGGTGCTGGATTGCCGTGTGGACAGGCTCTGCTGGGGAGCGGTGTGAACAGGCTCTGATGCAGAGCCAGGCGGGCTGTGGTGCTGGGGGGCCCCGTGTGCTGTGCTGGGGAGCCCG
>JAMOIN010001957.1:0-49902 GCA_024666655.1 Dascyllus trimaculatus | reverse complement strand
TTTTGAGCGATTTTGGACAGCATACTATAGTATGACTTTTTTGTGACATTTTGGACGACATATTATACTATGACGTTTTTGAGCCATTTCGGACGACATACTATACTATGATGTTTTTGAGCGATTTTGGACGACATACTATACTATGACTTTTTTCAGTCATTTTGGACGACATGCTATACTATGACGTTTTTGAGCGATTTTGGACAGCATACTATAGTATGACTTTTTTGTGACATTTTGGACGACATATTATACTATGACGTTTTTGAGCCATTTCGGACGACATACTATACTATGATGTTTTTGAGCGATTTTGGACAGCATACTATAGTATGACTTTTTTGTGACATTTTGGACGACATATTATACTATGACGTTTTTGAGCCATTTTGGACGACATACTATACTATGACATTTTTGAGCGATTTTGGACGACATACTATACTATGACTTTTTTCAGTCATTTTGGACGACATGCTATACTATGACGTTTTTGAGCGATTTTGGACAGCATACTATAGTATGACTTTTTTGTGACATTTTGGACGACATATTATACTATGACGTTTTTGAGCCATTTCGGACGACATACTATACTATGATGTTTTTGAGCGATTTTGGACAGCATACTATAGTATGACTTTTTTGTGACATTTTGGACGACATATTATACTATGACGTTTTTGAGCGATTTTGGACGACATACTATACTATGACGTTTTTGAGCGATTTTGGACGACATACTATACTATGACGTTTTTGAGTCATTTTGGACGACATGCTATACTATGACGTTTTTGAGCGATTTTGGACGACATACTATACTATGACTTTTTTGAGCGATTTTGGACGACATACTATACTATGACTTTTTTCAGTGATTTTTGGACTATGACATTTTTGAGCGATTTTGGACGGCATACTATACTATGATGTTTTTGAGCGATTTTGGACAGCATACTATAGTTTGTCTTTTTTGTGACATTTTGGACGACATATTATACTATGACGTTTTTGAGCCATTTCGGACGACATACTATACTATGATGTTTTTGAGCGATTTTGGACGACATACTATACTATGACATTTTTGAGCGATTTTGGACGACATACTATACTATGACGTTTTTGAGTCATTTTGGACGACATGCTATACTATGACGTTTTTGAGCGATTTTGGACGACATACTATACTATGACGTTTTTGAGCGATTTTGGACGACATACTATACTATGACATTTTTGAGCGATTATGGACGACATACTATACTATGACTTTTTTGAGCGATTTTGGACGACATACTATACTATGACATTTTTGAGCGATTTTGGACGACATACTATACTATGACATTTTTGAGCGATTTTGGACGGCATACTATACTATGATGTTTTTGAGCGATTTTGGACGGCATACTATACTATGACTTTTTTGTGACATTTTGGACGACATACTATACTACGACAGCACGTGTTGCACTACAACATGATATACTGACACAGTACACGACAACAACGACATTCTATACTACGAGAACACATCCTAACGCTACACTGTAAAACACTGCACTTTGACACTAAATACAATACTATGACGGCATACTATATTATGGCCCCAAATACTATACTATGCTATACTGTGTCATACAATCTTTATAAATACATTCACATCCGTCGTGTTTTTCTCTTAATCATTTCAGGTCCACAAGTTAAAGTATCCTTTACATTTTTTCCTCACAGAAACTGATGGAGGTTCCTCTTGGAGAAAAGGTCCCTCGAAACAAATAAAGACTCCCGAACATTAGAACATCAGCAGAAGTTCACCTGATGACACCAGGCTGTTCTTCAAGCACCTTCTGAAATTAGCTGTGTTTTTTGGTTTGCTGCTATGACTCCTGACAAGCTATTTTAATCACCTGCAGAGGAATCCTGGATCCTTGAGTTAGTGCCAAACAACAAGAGAAAAGAGCATTTGTGTACTTACTTTCGCTTTGAAATAAAAATTTGCTGGTCTGTTTTTCTCTGTAATTTTCATGGCTGAGGATTTTTTGTTTCTCCACTAATGCAAAGAACAATCTGTTGGAGTGGGTCTTTGTGATTTTATACAGTTTGTCATTCTGCGTGCCTTCATGTCAAAGTGATGCAAATTTTAAATGAAAATAATTTTTGTTGTTGGTTAGAATCTTGTAAGAATCTGACATTCTGATGATTTATCTCTTGCACGTAATTGAAAACAATGTATATAAGTATTTTATAGAAATGTGGCCTTATTGTGCAGATATATGTATGAAAGGGTAAATACAAATTAAAGTTTATATTCACTCTCAGAACATTTGTCCAAAATTTTATGACGCTTTGACACACTATACTCCAGACATACAAAACTTTGACGTTTTTGTGATATTTAGGACGACATGTTATACTATGACGTTTTTGAGTCATTTTGGACGACATACTATACTATGACATTTTTGAGTGATTTCGGACGGCATGCTATAGTATGATGTTTTTGAGTGATTTCGGACGACTATAGTATGACTATAGTATGACGTCTTTGAGTGATTTCGGACGACATACTATACTATGACTTTTTTGAGTGATTTTGGACGACATGCTATACTATGACGTTTTTAAGTGATTTTGGACGACATGCTACACTGTGACATTTTTGAGTGATTTCGGACGACATACTATAGTATGATGTTTTTGAGTCATTTCGGACGACATGCAATACTATGACGTTTTTGAGTCATTTTGGACGACATACTATTGTATGACGTTTTTGAGTGATTTCGGACGGACTACTATACCATGACTTTTTTCAGTGATTTTGGACGACATGCTATACTATGACTTTTTTCAGTGATTTTGGACGACATGCTATAGTATGACTTTTTTCAGTGATTTTGGACGACATGCTATAGTATGACGTTTTTGAGTGATTTTGGACGACATACTATAGTATGATGTTTTTGAGTGATTTCGGACGACATACTATAGTATGACGTGTTTGAGTGATTTCGGACGACATACTATACTATGACTTTTTTCAGTGATTTTGGACGACATGCTATACTATGACGTTTTTAAGTGATTTTGGACGACATACTATACTATGACGTTTTTGAGTGATTTCGGACGACATACTTTACTATGACGTTTTTCAGTGATTTTGGACGACATAATATACTATGACGTTTTTGAGTGATTTCGGACGACAAGCTATACTATGACGTTTTTAAGTGATTTTGGACGACATACTTTACTATGACGTTTTTCAATGATTTTGGACGACATGCTATAGGAAGACTTTTTTCAGTGATTT
The DNA here is from genome assembly GCA_024666655.1 of Dascyllus trimaculatus. Classification (NCBI taxonomy): domain Eukaryota; kingdom Metazoa; phylum Chordata; class Actinopteri; family Pomacentridae; genus Dascyllus; species Dascyllus trimaculatus. The sequence continues at coordinate 46,574 of JAMOIN010001957.1, read as the reverse complement.
TGGACGACATAGTATAGTATGATGTTTTTGAGTGATTTCGGACGACATACTATACTATGACGTTTTTGAGTGATTTCGGACGACATACTATACTATGACTTTTTTCAGTGATTTCGGACGACATGCTATACTATGACGTTTTTAAGTGATTTTGGACGACATGCTATACTATGACGTTTTTGAGCAATTTTGGACGACATACTATAGTATGACGTTTTTGAGTGATTTCGGACGACATACTGTACTATGACTTTTTTCAGTGATTTTGGACGACATGCTATACTATGACGTTTTTAAGTGACTTTGGACGACATGCTATACTATGACATTTTTGAGCGATTTGGGACGACATACTATAGTATGATGTTTTTGAGTGATTTCGGACGACATACTATATTATGACGTTTTTGAGTGATTTCGGACGACATACTATACTACAGTCCCTGACAAAAGTCTTGTCGCATACGGACATAGTTACTTAAAATGGCATATAACTTTATTTCTAATCAATTAATTGTGACAATAAATAGTTCATTTTAATGTCAAGGGCTTCCATGTTAATAACTGGCTGCAAAATGAAACCATCAAAAAGTGTCCTGATGTTCACAGCTGGGTAAAGCTCATAACATCTGTTTTTGCAAAGACAAAAGTCTTGTCCTGTCTTTAAATGATCCAACCAATGATAAATTAAAGCTTCACCTGTGGCAGATACTGTAATTAACACTTTCCCAGATGTGTATAAAAAGAACCCCAGCACACCAGACCTTCATGTGAAGTGCAACCTGACCTCTGACAACATGCCAAAGGTTCAACCACAGACAAAAGTGCTGATCATCAAGAACCTGAAGACCATGTCTGTTGCTGAGGTGGCAGACATCTTTAATGTATCCAAACGTCAAGTGGAGAGGATAAGAAAAAGATGTGAAGAAACTGGTGACTTTCATGACAAGCCCAGGTCAGACAGACCCCGTAAGACAACTGTTCGAGAGGACCGCTTGTTGCTTCGACAGTCCAGGGCCAGCCCATTTTCAACTGCAGCAGAGCTACATGTGAACTGGTCGCCAGAAACCCCTGTATCTACAAGGACAGTTTGTCGAATTCTCTCAGGCAGCGGTCTCCATGGCCAAATTAGTGCTCAGAAACCAGCATTAAACAGAAGACAACAAAAAAATCATGTTGCATTTGCCAAGGCCCACAGCTTGCAGAAAGAATGGACGGTGGAAAAGAGGCAGAAGGTTGATTTTTCTGATGAATCATCCATTGAACTACATCCCAGTCAATGTAAATGCTGCAGAAGACCTGTTGGAACCCACATGGACCCAAGATTCACCCAGAAACCAGTCAAGTTTGGTGGAGGAAAAATCATGGTTTGGGGTTACATCCAGTATGGGGATGTGCGAGAGATCTGCAGAGTGGATGGCAACATCAACAGCCTGATGAATCAAGAAATTCTTGCTGCCCATTACATTCCAAACCACAACAGAGGGCAAATTTTGCAGCAGGATGGTGCTCCTTCCCATACTTCAGCCTCCACATCAAAGTTCCTGAAAGCAAAGAAGGTCAAGGTACTCCAGGATTGGTCAGCCCAGTCACCAGACATGAACATTATAGAGCATGTCTGGGGTAAGATGAAGGAGGAGGCTTGGAAGATGAAACCAAAGAATCCTGATGAACTCTGGGAGTCCTGCAAGACTGCTTTCTTTGCCATTCCATCTTCATCAATGATGGAATGGCAAAGTTATTTGAGTCATTGCTGAGACGTATGGATGCAGTCCTCCAAGCTCATGGGAGTCATACGTGATATTATTTTTTTTTTGCAAAGCACCATGACTTTATGTTCTGATGTTATTGTAGCATGTTTGTGTATTCAAAATAAATTATATGTATAATTTATACATTTTTTTGTATGCGACAAGACTTTTGTCCAAGCAAAATCTGACCTTTCTGTCCTAATTAAAAGGTAAAACTCAATGAATGATACAAAACCTTTTTTTGGTGTAATAAACATAATCTAGAGGGCTTTGCCTTTCATACAAGCCATTTCTGATTCAAGTTGATCAACTACAAGTCATGTAGTTATTTGTTGTTCCTACAACTTGGATAAGCGACAAGACTTTTGTCAGGGACTGTATGTTGTTTTTGTGACTGTTTGGACGACATGCTATACTATGACGTTTTTGAGCTATTTTGGACGACATGCTATACTATGACATTTTTGAGTGATTTCGGACGACAGACTATAGTATGATGTTTTTGAGTGATTTCAGACGACATACTATAGTATGACTTTTTTCAGTGATTTTGGACGACATACTCTAGTATGACGTTTTTGAGTGATTTCGGACGACATACTATACTATGACTTTTTTCAGTGATTTTGGACGACATACTATACTATGACGTTTTTAAGTGATTTTGGACGACATGCTATACTGTGACATTTTTGAGTGATTTCAGACGACATACTATAGTATGATGTTTTTGAGTGATTTCGGACGACATACTATAGTATGACGTTTTTGAGTGATTTCGGACGACACACTATACTATGACGTTTTTAAGGGATTTTGGACGACATACTATACTATGACTTTTTTCAGTGATTTTGGACGACATACTATAGTATGACGTTTTTGAGTGATTTCGGACGACATACTATACTATGACTTTTTTCAGTGATTTTGGACGACATACTATAGTATGACGTTTCTGAGTGATTTCGGACGACATACTATACTATGATTTTTTTCAGTGATTTTGGACGACATGCTATAGTATGATGTTTTTGAGTGATTTCAGACGACATACTATAGTATGACTTTTTTCAGTGATTTTGGACGACATACTCTAGTATGACGTTTTTGAGTGATTTCGGACGACATACTATACTATGACTTTTTTCAGTGATTTTGGACGACATACTATACTATGACGTTTTTAAGTGATTTTGGACGACATGCTATACTGTGACATTTTTGAGTGATTTCAGACGACATACTATAGTATGATGTTTTTGAGTGATTTCGGACGACATACTATAGTATGACGTTTTTGAGTGATTTCGGACGACACACTATACTATGACGTTTTTAAGGGATTTTGGACGACATACTATAGTATGACGTTTTTGAGTGATTTCGGACGACATACTATACTATGACTTTTTTCAGTGATTTTGGACAACATACTATACTATGACTTTTTTCAGTGATTTTGGACGACATGCTATAGTATGACGTTTTTGAGTGATTTCGGACGACATACTATACTATGACTTTTTTCAGTGATTGTGGACGACATGCTATACTAGGACATTTTTGAGTGATTTCGGACGACAGACTATAGTATGATGTTTTTGACTGATTTCAGACGACATACTATAGTATGACTTTTTTCAGTGATTTTGGACAACATGCTATACTATGACATTTTTGAGTGATTTCGGACGACAGACTATAGTATGATGTTTTTGAGTGATTTCGGACGACATACTATAATATGACGTTTTTCAGTGATTTTGGACGACATACTATAGTATGACTTTTTTCAGTGATTTCGGACGACATACTATAGTATGATGTTTTTGAGTGATTTCGGACGACATACTATAGTATGATGTTTTTGAGTGATTTCGGACGACATACTATAGTATGACGTTTTTCAGTGATTTTGGACGACATACTATAGTATGACTTTTTTCAGTGATTTTGGACGACATTCTATAGTATGACTTTTTTGAGTGATTTCGGACGACATGCTATACTATGACGTTTTTAAGGGATTTTGGACGACATACTATACTATGACGTTTTTGAGTGATTTCGGACGACATACTATACTATGACTTTTTTCAGTGATTTTGGACGACATACTATACTATGACTTTTTTCAGTGATTTTGGACGACATGCTATAGTATGACGTTTTTGAGTGATTTCGGACGACATACTTTACTATGACGTTTTTCAGTGATTGTGGACGACATGCTATAGTATGACGTTTTTGAGTGATTTTGGACGACATACTATAGTATGATGTTTTTGAGTGATTTCGGACGACATGCTATACTATGACGTTTTTAAGTGATTTTGGACGACATACTATACTATGACGTTTCTGAGTGATTTCGGACGACATACTACACTATGACTTTTTTCAGTGATTTTGGACGACATACTATACTATGACTTTTTTCAGTGATTTTGGACGACATACTATAGTATGACTTTTTTGAGTCATTTCGGACGACATGCTTTACTATGACGTTTTTCAGTGATTTTGGACGACATGCTATAGTATGACTTTTTTTAGTGATTTTGGACGACATACTATAGTATGATGTTTTTGAGTGATTTCGGACGACATACTATAGTATAACGTTTTTGAGTGATTTCGGACGACATACTATACTATGAAGTTTTTGAGTGATTTCGGACGACATACTATACTATGACTTTTTTCAGTGATTTTGGACGACATACTATACTATGACTTTTTTCAGTGATTTTGGACGACATACTATACTATGACTTTTTTCAGTGATTTTGGACGACATGCTATAGTATGACGTTTTTGAGTGATTTCGGACGACATACTATACTATGACTTTTTTCAGTGATTGTGGACGACATGCTATACTAGGACATTTTTGAGTGATTTCGGACGACAGACTATAGTATGATGTTTTTGACTGATTTCAGACGACATACTATAGTATGACTTTTTTCAGTGATTTTGGACAACATGCTATACTATGACATTTTTGAGTGATTTCGGACGACAGACTATAGTATGATGTTTTTGAGTGATTTCGGACGACATACTATAATATGACGTTTTTCAGTGATTTTGGACGACATACTATAGTATGACTTTTTTCAGTGATTTCGGACGACATACTATAGTATGATGTTTTTGAGTGATTTCGGACGACATACTATAGTATGATGTTTTTGAGTGATTTCGGACGACATACTATAGTATGACGTTTTTCAGTGATTTTGGACGACATACTATAGTATGACTTTTTTCAGTGATTTTGGACGACATTCTATAGTATGACTTTTTTGAGTGATTTCGGACGACATGCTATACTATGACGTTTTTAAGGGATTTTGGACGACATACTATACTATGACGTTTTTGAGTGATTTCGGACGACATACTATACTATGACTTTTTTCAGTGATTTTGGACGACATACTATACTATGACTTTTTTCAGTGATTTTGGACGACATGCTATAGTATGACGTTTTTGAGTGATTTCGGACGACATACTTTACTATGACGTTTTTCAGTGATTGTGGACGACATGCTATAGTATGACGTTTTTGAGTGATTTTGGACGACATACTATAGTATGATGTTTTTGAGTGATTTCGGACGACATGCTATACTATGACGTTTTTAAGTGATTTTGGACGACATACTATACTATGACGTTTCTGAGTGATTTCGGACGACATACTACACTATGACTTTTTTCAGTGATTTTGGACGACATACTATACTATGACTTTTTTCAGTGATTTTGGACGACATACTATAGTATGACTTTTTTGAGTCATTTCGGACGACATGCTTTACTATGACGTTTTTCAGTGATTTTGGACGACATGCTATAGTATGACTTTTTTTAGTGATTTTGGACGACATACTATAGTATGATGTTTTTGAGTGATTTCGGACGACATACTATAGTATAACGTTTTTGAGTGATTTCGGACGACATACTATACTATGAAGTTTTTGAGTGATTTCGGACGACATACTATACTATGACTTTTTTCAGTGATTTTGGACGACATGCTATACTATGACGTTTTTAAGTGATTTTGGACGACATGCTATACAATGACGTTTTTGAGCAATTTTGGACAACATACTATACAATGACGTTTTTGAGCAATTTTGGACGACATACTATACTATGACATTTTTCAGTGATTTTGGGCGACATGCTATACTATGACGTTTTTAAGTGATTTTGGACGACATATTATACTATGACTTTTTTCAGTGATTTTGGACGACATACTATACTATGACGTTTTTGAGTGATTTCGGACGACATATTTTACTATGACGTCTTTCAGTGAATTTGGACGACATGCTATAGTATGACATTTTTCAGTGATTTTGGACGACATGCTATACTATGACATTTTTGAGTGATTTCGGACGACAGACTATAGTATGATGTTTTTGAGTGATTTCGGACGACATACTATAGCATGACGTTTTTGAGTGATTTCGGACGACATACTATACTATGACTTTTTTCAGTGATTTTGGACGACATGCTATACTATGACGTTTTTAAGTGATTTTGGACGACATGCTATACTATGACGTTTTTGAGCAATTTTGGACGACATACTATACGATGACATTTTTCAGTGATTTTGGACGACATGCTATAGTATGACGTTTTTGAGTGATTTCGGATGACATACTATACTATGACTTTTTTCAGTGATTTTGGACGACATGCTATAGTATGACTTTTTTGAGTGATTTCGGACGACATACTATAGTATGACGTTTTTGAGTGATTTCGGACGACATACTATACTATGTTGTTTTAGTGACTGTGTGGACGACATGCTATACTATGACGTTTTTGAGCTATTTTGGACGACATACTATACTATGACTTTTTTCAGTGATTTTGGACGACATGCTATACTATGACATTTTTGAGTGACTTCGGACGACATACTATAGTATGATGTTTTTGAGTGATTTCGGACGACATACTATAATATGACATTTTTCAGTGATTTTGGACGACATACTATACAATGACGTTTTTAAGTGATTTTGGACGACATGCTATACTGTGACATTTTTGAGTGATTTCGGACGACATACTATAGTATGATGTTTTTGAGTGATTTCGGACGACATACTATAGTATGACGTTTTTGAGTGATTTCGGACGACACACTATACTATGACTTTTTTCAGTGATTTCGGACGACATGCTATACTATGACGTTTTTAAGTGATTTTGGACGACATGCTATTCTATGACGTTTTTGAGCAATTTTGGACGACATACTATACTATGACATTTTTCAGTGATTTTGGACGACATGCTATAGTATGACGTTTTTGAGTGATTTCGGACGACATACTTTACTATGACGTTTTTCAGTGATTTTGGACGACATGCTACAGTATGACTTTTTTCAGTGATTTTGGACGACATACTTTAGTATGATGTTTTTGAGTGATTTCGGACGACATGCTATACTATGACGTTTTTAAGTGATTTTGGACGACATACTATACTATGACGTTTTTGAGCAATTTTGGACGACATACTATACTATGACATTTTTCAGTGATTTTGGACGACATGCTATAGTATGACGTTTGAGTGATTTCGGACGACATGCTATACTATGACGTTTTTAAGTGATTTTGGACGACATGCTATTCTATGACGTTTTTGAGCAATTTTGGACGACATACTATACTATGACATTTTTCAGTGATTTTGGACGACATGCTATAGTATGACGTTTTTGAGTGATTTCGGACGACATACTTTACTATGACGTTTTTCAGTGATTTTGGACGACATGCTACAGTATGACTTTTTTCAGTGATTTTGGACGACATACTTTAGTATGATGTTTTTGAGTGATTTCGGACGACATGCTATACTATGACGTTTTTAAGTGATTTTGGACGACATACTATACTATGACGTTTTTGAGCAATTTTGGACGACATACTTTACTATGACGTTTTTCAGTGATTTTGGACGACATGCTATAGTATGACTTTTTTCAGTGATTTTGGACGACATACTATAGTATGATGTTTTTGAGTGATTTCGGACGACATACTATAGTATGACGTTTTTGAGTGATTTCGGACGACATACTATACTATGACGTTTTTAAGTGATTTTGGACGACATGCTATACTATGACGTTTTTAAGTGATTTTGGACGACATGCTATACTATGACGTTTTTGAGCAATTTTAGACGACATACTATAGTATGACGTTTTTGAGTGATTTCGGACAACATACTTTACTATGACGTTTTTCAGTGATTTTGGACGACATGCTATAGTATGACGTTTTTGAGTGATTTCAGACGACATGCTATACTATGACGTTTTTAAGTGATTTTGGACGACATACTATACTATGACGTTTTTGAGTTATTTCGGACGACAGACTATACTATGACTTTTTTCAGTGATTTTGGACGACATAATATACTATGACGTTTTTGAGTGATTTCGGACGACATGCTATACTATGACGTTTTTAGGTGATTTTGGACGACATACTATACTATGACGTTTTTGAGTTATTTCGGACGACAGACTATACTATGACTTTTTTCAGTGATTTTGGACGACATGCTATACTATGATGTTTTTGAGCAATTTTGGACGACATACTATAGTATGACGTTTTTGAGTGATTTCGGACGACATACTATACTATGACTTTTTTCAGTGATTTTGGACGACATGCTATACTATGACGTTTTTAAGTGATTTTGGACGACATGCTATACTATGACATTTTTGAGCGATTTCGGACGACATACTATAGTATGATGTTTTTGAGTGATTTCGGACGACATACTATAGTATGACGTTTTTGAGTGATTTCGGACAACATACTATAGTATGACGTTTTTGAGTGATTTCGGACGACATACTATACTATGTTGTTTTTGTGACTGTTTGGACGACATGCTATACTATGACGTTTTTGAGCTATTTTGGACGACATACTATAATATGACGTTTTTGAGTGATTTCGGACGACATACTATACTATGACTTTTTTCAGTGATTTCGGACGACATGCTATACTATGACGTTTTTAAGTGATTTTGGACGACATGCTATACTATGACATTTTTGAGTGATTTCGGACGACATACTATAGTATGATGTTTTTGAGTGATTTCGGACGACATACTATAGTATGACGTTTTTGAGTGATTTCGGACGACATACTATAGTATGACGTTTTTGAGTGATTTCGGACGACATACTATACTATGTTGTTTTTGTGATTGTTTGGACGACATGCTATACTATGACGTTTTTGAGCTATTTTGGACGACATACTATAGTATGACGTTTTTGAGTGATTTCGGACGACACACTATACTATGACTTTTTTCAGTGATTTTGGACGACATGCTATACGATGACGTTTTTAAGTGATTTTGGACGACATGCTATACTATGACATTTTTGAGTGATTTCGGACGACAGACTATAGTATGACTTTTTTCAGTGATTTTGGACGACATGCTATACGATGACGTTTTTAAGTGATTTTGGACGACATGCTATACTATGACATTTTTGAGTGATTTCAGACGACATACTATAGTATGATGTTTTTGAGTGATTTCAGACGACATACCATAGTATGACTTTTTTCAGTGATTTTGGACGACATGCTATACTATGACATTTTTGAGTGATTTTGGACGACATACTATAGTATGATGTTTTTGAGTGATTTCGGACGACATACTATAGTATGACGTTTTTAAGTGATTTTGGACGACATGCTATACTATGACATTTTTTCAGTGATTTTGGACGACATTCTATAATATGACTTTTTTCAGTGATTTTGGACGACATACTATAGTATGACGTTTTTGAGTGATTTCGGACGACATACTATACTATGACTTTTTTCAGTGATTTTGGACGACATACTATACTATGACGTTTTTAAGTGATTTCGGACGACATGCTATACTATGACATTTTTGAGTGATTTCGGACGACATACTATAGTATGACGTTTTTTAGTGATTTCGGACGACATACTATAGTATGACGTTTTTGAGTGATTTTGGACGACATACTATAGTATGACGTTTTTGAGTGATTTCGGAAGACATACTATAGTATGACGTTTTTGAGTGATTTCGGACGACATGCTATACTATGACGTTTTTGAGTGATTTTGGACGACATACTATAGTATGACGTTTTTGAGTGATTTCGGACGACATACTATAGTATGACGTTTTTGAGTGATTTCGGACGACATACTATAGTATGACGTTTTTGAGTGATTTCGGACGACATACTATACTATGTTGTTTTTGTGACTGTTTGGACGACATGCTATACTATGACGTTTTTGAGCTATTTTGGACGACATACTATAGTATGACGTTTTTGAGTGATTTCGGACGACACACTATACTATGACTTTTTTCAGTGATTTTGGACGACATGCTATACGATGACGTTTTTAAGTGATTTTGGACGACATGCTATACTATGACATTTTTGAGTGATTTCGGACGACAGACTAAAGTATGACTTTTTTCAGTGATTTTGGACGACATGCTATACGATGACGTTTTTAAGTGATTTTGGACGACATGCTATACTATGACGTTTTTAAGTGATTTTGGACGACATGCTATACTATGACATTTTTGAGTGATTTCGGACGACAGACTATAGTATGACTTTTTTCAGTGATTTTGGACGACATGCTATACGATGACGTTTTTAAGTGATTTTGGACGACATGCTATACTATGACATTTTTGAGTGATTTCGGACGACAGACTATAGTATGACTTTTTTCAGTGATTTTGGACGACATACTATACTATGACGTTTTTAAGTGATTTTGGACGACATGCTATACTATGACATTTTTGAGTGATTTCAGACGACATACCATAGTATGACTTTTTTCAGTGATTTTGGACGACATGCTATACTATGACATTTTTGAGTGATTTTGGACGACATACTCTAGTATGATGTTTTTGAGTGATTTCGGACGACATACTATAGTATGACTTTTTTCAGTGATTTTGGACGACATACTATAATATGACTTTTTTCAGTGATTTTGGACGACATACTATAGTATGACGTTTTTGAGTGATTTCGGACGACATACTATACTATGACTTTTTTCAGTGATTTTGGACGACATACTATACTATGACGTTTTTAAGTGATTTTGGACGACATGCTATACTATGACATTTTTGAGTGATTTCGGACGACATACTATAGTATGACGTTTTTTAGTGATTTCGGACGACATACTATAGTATGACGTTTTTGAGTGATTTTGGACGACATACTATAGTATGACGTTTTTGAGTGATTTCGGACGACAGACTATAGTATGACTTTTTTCAGTGATTTTGGACGACATGCTATACGATGACGTTTTTAAGTGATTTTGGACGACATGCTATACTATGACATTTTTGAGTGATTTCAGACGACATACCATAGTATGACTTTTTTCAGTGATTTTGGACGACATGCTATACTATGACATTTTTGAGTGATTTTGGACGACATACTATAGTATGATGTTTTTGAGTGATTTCGGACGACATACTATAGTATGACGTTTTTAAGTGATTTTGGACGACATGCTATACTATGACATTTTTTCAGTGATTTTGGACGACATTCTATAATATGACTTTTTTCAGTGATTTTGGACGACATACTATAGTATGACGTTTTTGAGTGATTTCGGACGACATACTATACTATGACTTTTTTCAGTGATTTTGGACGACATACTATACTATGACGTTTTTAAGTGATTTTGGACGACATGCTATACTATGACATTTTTGAGTGATTTCGGACGACATACTATAGTATGACGTTTTTTAGTGATTTCGGACGACATACTATAGTATGACGTTTTTGAGTGATTTTGGACGACATACTATAGTATGACGTTTTTGAGTGATTTCAGACGACATACCATAGTATGACTTTTTTCAGTGATTTTGGACGACATGCTATACTATGACATTTTTGAGTGATTTTGGACGACATACTCTAGTATGATGTTTTTGAGTGATTTCGGACGACATACTATAGTATGACTTTTTTCAGTGATTTTGGACGACATACTATAATATGACTTTTTTCAGTGATTTTGGACGACATACTATAGTATGACGTTTTTGAGTGATTTCGGACGACATACTATACTATGACTTTTTTCAGTGATTTTGGACGACATACTATACTATGACGTTTTTAAGTGATTTTGGACGACATGCTATACTATGACATTTTTGAGTGATTTCGGACGACATACTATAGTATGACGTTTTTTAGTGATTTCGGACGACATACTATAGTATGACGTTTTTGAGTGATTTTGGACGACATACTATAGTATGACGTTTTTGAGTGATTTCGGACGACAGACTATAGTATGACTTTTTTCAGTGATTTTGGACGACATGCTATACGATGACGTTTTTAAGTGATTTTGGACGACATGCTATACTATGACATTTTTGAGTGATTTCAGACGACATACCATAGTATGACTTTTTTCAGTGATTTTGGACGACATGCTATACTATGACATTTTTGAGTGATTTTGGACGACATACTATAGTATGATGTTTTTGAGTGATTTCGGACGACATACTATAGTATGACGTTTTTAAGTGATTTTGGACGACATGCTATACTATGACATTTTTTCAGTGATTTTGGACGACATTCTATAATATGACTTTTTTCAGTGATTTTGGACGACATACTATAGTATGACGTTTTTGAGTGATTTCGGACGACATACTATACTATGACTTTTTTCAGTGATTTTGGACGACATACTATACTATGACGTTTTTAAGTGATTTTGGACGACATGCTATACTATGACATTTTTGAGTGATTTCGGACGACATACTATAGTATGACGTTTTTTAGTGATTTCGGACGACATACTATAGTATGACGTTTTTGAGTGATTTTGGACGACATACTATAGTATGACGTTTTTGAGTGATTTCGGAAGACATACTATAGTATGACGTTTTTGAGTGATTTCGGACGACATGCTATACTATGACGTTTTTGAGTGATTTTGGACGACATACTATAGTATGACGTTTTTGAGTGATTTCGGACGACATACTATAGTATGACGTTTTTGAGTGATTTCGGACGACATACTATAGTATGACGTTTTTGAGTGATTTCGGACGACATACTATACTATGTTGTTTTTGTGACTGTTTGGACGACATGCTATACTATGACGTTTTTGAGCTATTTTGGACGACATACTATAGTATGACGTTTTTGAGTGATTTCGGACGACACACTATACTATGACTTTTTTCAGTGATTTTGGACGACATGCTATACGATGACGTTTTTAAGTGATTTTGGACGACATGCTATACTATGACATTTTTGAGTGATTTCGGACGACAGACTATAGTATGACTTTTTTCAGTGATTTTGGACGACATACTATACGATGACGTTTTTAAGTGATTTTGGACGACATGCTATACTATGACATTTTTGAGTGATTTCAGACGACATACCATAGTATGACTTTTTTCAGTGATTTTGGACGACATGCTATACTATGACATTTTTGAGTGATTTTGGACGACATACTCTAGTATGATGTTTTTGAGTGATTTCGGACGACATACTATAGTATGACTTTTTTCAGTGATTTTGGACGACATACTATAATATGACTTTTTTCAGTGATTTTGGACGACATACTATAGTATGACGTTTTTGAGTGATTTCGGACGACATACTATACTATGACTTTTTTCAGTGATTTTGGACGACATGCTATACTATGACGTTTTTAAGTGATTTTGGACGACATACTATACTATGACATTTTTGAGTGATTTCGGACGACATACTATAGTATGACGTTTTTTAGTGATTTCGGACGACATACTATAGTATGACGTTTTTGAGTGATTTTGGACGACATACTATAGTATGACGTTTTTGAGTGATTTCGGAAGACATACTATAGTATGACGTTTTTGAGTGATTTCGGACGACATGCTATACTATGACGTTTTTGAGTGATTTCGGACGACATACTTTACTATGACGTTTTTGAGTCATTTTGGACGACATACTATACCTTGACGTTTTTGAGTCATTTTGGAAGACATACTATACTATGACGTTTTTGAGCCAATTTTGTCGACATACTATACTATGATGTTTTTGAGTCATTTTGGACGACATGCTATACTATGACGTTTTTGAGTCATTTTGGACGACATGCTATACCTTGACGTTTTTGAGTCATTTTGGAAGACATACTATACTATGACGTTTTTGAGCCAATTTTGTCGACATACTATACTATGATGTTTTTGAGTCATTTTGGACGACATGCTATACTATGACGTTTTTGAGTGATTTCGGACGACATACTATACCTTGACGTTTTTGAGTCATTTTGGAAGACATACTATACTATGACGTTTTTGAGCCAATTTTGTCGACATACTATACTATGATGTTTTTGAGTCATTTTGGACGACATGCTATACTATGACGTTTTTGAGTCATTTTGGACGACATGCTATACTATGATGTTTTTGAGTCATTTTGGACGACATGCTATACTATGATGTTTTTGAGTCATTTTGGACGACATGCTATACTATGATCTTTTTGAGTCATTTTGGACGACATGCTATACTATGATATTTTTGAGTCACTTTGGACGACACACTATACCATGACGTTTTTGAGTCATTCATGTATGTCTTCTGTCTTGGTTTGTTGTGTCATAACATGTAAGGCACTTCGGACAACTCTGTTCTAAAATGCTTAATGTTCATGTTAAATGGATGAATAAAGTTGACTTGATGTGATTCTGTCTATTGGTATTCTTATAAACATACTATACTATAACATTTTTATAACATACTATATCATGAGATCTTTTTGACATATTATACCATGGTATTTTTATTCTATATTACACTATTTGAGCTTGCATAGAATATTATGGTATTTTTATAACACTATACTATGATTTTAGGACATATTATACCATGATTTTTTTATGCTATGACATTTTTTGACATACTATACTATGACAGTTTATTAATTTTTTGTTTTTAATAGTTTTTCCTTGAACAAACACCAGATTGATGATTAATATAGTTCCTAAATCCATAAAAGCCACCAGAATTTCTAACAGTATAGTTTCTTCTTGAAGAATTGACTTCTTTCGGTTCTCCTACAGCGGCAGAAGCCACTCTGTTAGTAATTTGGATATTCATAGCTCAGGTAATTTTCCATTAAGTGTTTACATTACTGAGTCTATCCGCTGCACACTTCAATTTAAAACAGCATGCATGACAGCTGCCCAGTGGTTTGTGTCTCCTCGCCGAGACACACATTTGACTGTGCACTTTTTCCACTGACTGACCATGACCATGCAAACTCAGACAAATTAGTCTTTGAGTACCAACCAAGTTTTAAAAGACAGTTCTGCAATGGAAAAGGAAGAGAGGACTCAAAATGTTCTGTAGCTGAATAGAAAAAAAGAGTTTTCTAATAGAGACTAATCGAAATAAAGTCCTTCCTGTGAGTGGTTTTATGTACACCGAGGTTCAATAAACATTTATATGCTTTAGCGCTTGGTTAGAGGTAAAGAGGCTTTAAATGTGACAGTGAAAGAAATGTAGATTTTTATAATTAGTGCTAACCAAAAGGAACAAAGATACTGGATATATGTGCACACATAAAAAAGGCCATCATTTTTAATATTTGAGTTTAAATGTCTGTGAAATCGATGACCCTCAGACACTCTCGTATCTTTTCTGGTGAAGATCTGTCATCTGCTGGTGTCTCTTTTGACTCTTTTTTTCCCCAACTGCTGCATCTCAAAAAAACACTTTGCAGGCGTGAAAAGGTGAAAAACACCAACACTTTCTGCTTAGTTTGGATGAAAACATGCTCAAGTCGTGAGTCAGCACTTTCACCTCATACACAGTTTAATTTGTGCTGCAGTTATGAAGCCAAAACAACTAAAAACCATCTAAATACTTTGGGCCTGAGCTGTATCATTGGCAGATTAGTGTATGTTATCCTTCCGATAAATGGGAAAATTTAATTATTACTATTGTCCGGACGCTGGACTCGCAGCTGATAAAATGGCGCCTCAGGGTTTATTCAGCTCTCCGCCGTGGATATTGTTGTGTTTTCTGGAAACAGTCGCTGCGCTCTTCCGTCCACGGTTCGGAGAGTGACGCCACGGGAGGAGAGGTAAAAATGGTTCTCACATGTTGGGACACATTACCCATCTGGATCGTGTTTAACCTGCTGTCTGCTGCTGATAGGATGGTTTATTTTAAAGAACGCCACTTCCAAGGTCTAGAAAGGAGCAAAGTTGGAGGTGTTTTTTATTTTTTAATTCATTTAAAATCAAATGTTTAATTCTTTGAACCCCAAAACTCACTAGTGGATTTGAAAGGCATTATAACTTAACAAAATTGGTTAAAATACTCATTTTTTAGAGCCAGAAACTCCAAAAACAGACAGATTCATTAGATTTTCCACTTTATGTTGGTCCTCTGTGCTGCTTTTTATAAACCTATACTTCTTAGTTGTATTTTTATAGTTATCTAATTGTACTTATTGTTATTAATTTCATTTTGCACTGTACTGGGACTCAGAGAACAGCAGTTTTCATGTATGCAAATACACAAGAAATGACAATAAACTGATCATGAACGTCTCATTCGTGATGTGCTGTTTGGTTGGGAAACTTCAATAAGTCTAAGCTTTAAAAAACCCCTTTATTCTACATGTCTTTTTTAAAAACTCACCAGAAATAGACATTTTTTCGAACAGATTTTGTTAAAAAACTAAAAAAATTGGTGCTTTTTGCCTTAATTGTGAAGCTTGAAAACTGAAAACAAATCTAAGCTTTAAATAGTCCCTTTACTCGACATATTTTAGTTAAAAATTCACCAAAACAGGCCATTTTTTCTGACCAGATTTTATAAAAAACAAACATTTGATGCTTTTTGCCTCAACTGTGAAGTTGGAGAACTTCAATAAATCTAAGCTTAAAATACTCACTTTATTCTACATGTCTCATTAAGAAATTTACAAAAAATTTACAGTTTTTTGAAATCAGAGTCCGTAAAAAACAAAAAAATTCTGTGCTTTTTGCCTCATCTATGAAGCTTGAAAACTTGAATAAGTCTAAGCTGTAAATCATCCATTTATTCCACATTTTTTGTTCAAAAATGCACCAAAAACAAACCATTTTCTCTAACAAGATTTTGTAAAAAACTAAAAAAAATTGGTACTTGTTGCCTCAACTGCGAAGTTAGAAAACATTGATAAATCTCAGCTTAAAATAGTTAATTATTTTTACATGTGTAATTTAAAAATACACCAAAAATAGACCTTTTTTGACATAGATTTAGTAAAAAAAAACAACTTTGTGCTTTTTGCCTCAAAAATCTAAATCTAAATCTAAGCTTTAAACAGTCACTTTATTACTACTACTACGTGTCTTGTTTAAAAGAATTCACCAAATATAGACCATTTCCTTTAACCAGATTTTGTAAAAAACGTAAAATTCTGTGTTTATTTGTTCAGTTGTTAAGCTAACAGTGACTCGGCTGCGACCAACCGTCACATGACAAAAATTCACAGACTTTTTGACTGAAGTCGGTTGAACTGCAGATTGTGTATAGAAAAAAACAAACTGCAAGTAGAGCAACATATTAAGTTTTTTGTTTTCATTCTTGTTATATGATTTATGGCTTTATAACTTTGCTATACTGCAGGAAAGACATTCTTGAGTTCCCTTTACCTCGAGCTAGAGTGTTTTCATACAGGGCTTAATATTGCAGTGAAAAACGAGCAAACAGTGAGTTAAAACGTGGCAGGAAAAGAAAACACCCAGAAATAACTTGGTGTTCGGAGGGTTTAACACTGAGTGGATCATTCATCCAGTTAAATTCTCTGTTTCCAGGCTCCCGAATTCAAGGTTTAAGTTGGTCAGACACACCAAACATTTTTAAAAAAATGTCACCTTGAGCTCGAGCGAAATGTGTTGAGTGACTAGTTTTTTTTTTTTCTTCTTTTCAGTTTGCTGACTGAAACCGTAATTGGCCTCAGCCCGGGCTTTAAAAAAAAAAAAAACTCCAATCTTCAGCTGATTGTCAGGAGAAAATGGCCATGAGCAACTAAAAAAAAAGAAAAAAGCCATGTAGCGCCTTGGTCGTCTCTCGCAATCAAAATTCAAGCAGCTCCTATGGTAAATGAAACACTGCCAAAAACTGCAATTTACATATCATATGTGTCGGACTGGCGAATAGAAAAGGATAATGTATTCTTCCTTCTTGCAACACTCTAATTTGTCATTATGGCAACAGAGAGGAAAAGTGCATGATAAGGGCAATATCCTATTAAAAAGAGAAGGATCAAATGGGGGGGGGTTTAAAAAAAATCCTAGAGAAAGAACAAACTGAGGAAAATAGGGAAATCTGAGACGCACACACGCAAACACACACAGTCTGTTTCAATATGCTTTCGGTGAGTAAGCAACACTTGGTGGGCCTTGGAGAGAAAACTACATATTGCAGTTAAAATATGGAAATCACCAGCATTTTTCCCTGGGAGATGACTTGAGAATAACCCACTCGAGAGAGAGGGAGAGGAAGAGGAAGAGAGAGAGGGGGGGAAAGAAAGCTTCGGCCATTTACATTGTTTAACATGCAGCACGTGGGCAATCATAAAAGAATAGGGGTTTGCTAAAGAACACACGAGGCCTTTTCACGGGCGTCGCGAAGGAGTATTGTGAATTTTCAGGCATCCGGTGAGAAACGCTTCACTTTGCATGCTGATTTGGTTGGTTAAGGTGTTAATGCTCAGCTCGGGTTCTTTTTTTCTAATCGACAACGCAGTAGTTCCTCTCAAGGACGCAGGTTTTTGCGGTTTCGTAGCTGCATTCGGGGCCTTTTTGCACACTGGGTTGAACTGCAGGCTGTGTATAGCAAAAAAAAAATCAAAACGCTAGTAGGTAAATATTGAGTATGTCGAGTGATTGTTTTCTTTTGTTGTAAATAAGTAATCAAAGAGATTTCTAGGTTGAACTGCAGGCTGTGTTTGAACAGAGTATTTGTGCTAACCTTCAGCTAATTCGAATTTTACACTTGATTAATGCGAGTGAATCATCAAGAAGTGACAAACAAATCTTGAATTACTCATTTGTGATGTGCTGTTTGGTCGAGAAACTTCAATAAATCTAATCTTGGGGTGTTAATGCTTGGCTCAGGTTCTTTTTTTAAATCAACAAGGCAATAGTTCCTCTCAGGGACGCAGGTTTTTGCGGTTTCGTAGCTGCATTCGGGGCCTTTTTGCAGACTGGGTTGAACTGCAGGCTGTGTATCGGAAAAAAAAAACAAAACGCTAGTAAGGAAATGTTGAGTATGTCGAGTGATTGTTTCTTTTGTTGTAAATAAGTAATCAAAGAGATTTCTAGATTGAACTGCAGGCTGTGTGTAAACAGTATTTATGCTCACCTTTAGCTAATTCGAATTCGAATTTTACACTTGATTAATGCGAGTGAATCGTCAAGTAAATCTTGAACTACTCATTTGTGATGAACCGCTTGGTTGAGAAACTTCAATAAATCTAATCTTAGGGTGTTAACGCTTGGCTTGGGTTCTTTTTTTGAATCGACAACGCAGTAGTTCCTCTAAAGGACGCAGGTTTTAGCAGTTTCGTAGCTACATTTGGGGCCTTTTTGCAGACTGGGTTGAACTGCAGGCTGTGTATAGCAAAAAAAAATCAAAACGCTAGTAGGTAAATATTAAGTATGTAGTGTAACTGTTTCTTTTTCTGTAAATAAGTAATAAGAGATTTCTAGATTGAACTGCAGGCTATGTGTAAACAGTATTTATGCTTAGCTTTAGCTAATTCGAATTCGAATTTTACACTTGATTAATGCGAGTGAATCATCAAGAAGTGACAAACAAATCTTGAATTACTCATTTGATGATGTGCTGTTTGGTCAGGAAGCTTCAATAAATCTAAGCTTAGGGTGTTAATGCTTGGCTCGGGTTCTTTTTTCAAATCGACAACGCAGTAGTTCCTCTCAAGGACGCAGGTTTTTGCGGTTTCGTAGCTGCATTTGGGGCCTTTTTGCAGACTGGGTTGAACTGCAGGCTGTGTATCGCAAAAAAAATCAAATGCGAGTAAGGAAATGTTGAGTATGTAGAGTCACCGTTTCTTTTGATGTAAATAAGTAATCAAAGAGATTTCTAGGTTGAACTGCAGGCTCTGTTTGAACAAAGTATTTGTGCTAACCTTCAGCTAATTCGAATTTTACACTTGATTAATGCGAGTGAATCATCAAGAAGTGACAAACAAATCTTGAATTACTCATTTGTGATGTGCTGTTTGGTCAGGAAGCTTCAATAAATCTAATCTTAGGGTGTTAACGCTTGGCTCGGGTTCTTTTATTTACATCGACAACGCAGTAATTCCTCTCAGGGACGCAGGTTTTTGTGATTTCGTAGCTGCAGTCGAGGCCCAACAATGCGCCCTGTTGTTGCGAAGTGTTGAAACGCTCGCTCACACGGCAGCTGGATGTGGAATCTGCGATGAGGGATCAGCTCCCCCTTTTTAAGGGCCTCGAGAACATACAGTGTCCTTTCACTCGGCCGATCGCTATTCAGCCTGAGCTCGGGCTGTGAGGCGACTCCACAATAGACTCCGCCGGCTGAGTCTATCATCCAGAGCTCGCCACATCAGTCAGCAAGCCAATAGTTCGCCCGTATGGCAGCGCTGATGAAGGGATTTCCCTGCCATGCCAAAGGGCAAACAAAAGACCAGTGAATAGAGATCCTGCATACTGTACTTTACTTCGCCTCTATCCACCCAGTGCTTTTTTATCCAGAGATTAAGGGGGTTTAGAGGAAGCTGAGGGAAGAATGTAGTTCCCCCTTCGAGCTACTCGCCAGATCGAGGCTCCTTCCTTCCCTTATTCAACAGATATTGCATTGTTCGAGAAACAAGCAGCTGCGAGAAAAGAGAAGCGGCAACAGGAGGGGGTTGAATCTTCGAGAGTACACTTTAAACAGACACAGTGTTATCTGTGAGGATGAATGATGGATGGTTAAGCCGTTTCCATGTATATTTGATGTCGCCTTCGACCTAACAGAGCATGGTGCGTGGAGCCTCAGGGCCTCAAAATCCTTCCTTCGCTCGCCTACCTGGTTATTTATTGTTATCGTTTGTATTTCTGGGACTTTTTTGTGTATGCAAATCCACAACAAATCTTGAATTACTAATTTGTGAAGTGCTGTTTGGACAGGAAACTTTAGTAAATCTAAGATAGTCCCTTTATGCTGAACGTCTCATATAAAAATTCAGCTGGACTAGGTTGAACTGCAGGCTGTGTATGGAAAAAATTCAAAACATAAGGATTGAAACATAGTATGCAGTTACCTTTTCTTGTGTTGTGCATGTTAATTCCACTTTTTTCAACTCTTTTTTCAACTGCAAGCTGTGTTTAAGCAGAGTATTTGTGCTCACCTTCAGCTAATTCAGGGGGCAAAAAACGAATTTTACACTTGATGAATGCGAGTGAATCGTCAAGAAACGACAACAAACTAATCTTGAATCTTGAATTACTTGTTTGTGATATGCTGTTTTGTTGGGAATCTTCAAAAAATCTAAAATAGTCCCATGTCCTATGTAAAAATTCGCCAAAAATGGGCTGTTGGCTCCAACCAAATCCTGCAAAAAAAATAAAATTCAGTGCTTTATGGTTTAACAGTGAAGCCAGTAGTGACATAGCTGTGACCAACAATCACATGACAAAAATTCATCTACGTTTTTAGCTGACCTGGGTTGAACTGCAGGCTGTGTAGAGACTTTTTGTTTGGCATAATAAATGTGTCATACTGCACCGAAGGCGTTTTTGAGTTCTCTCTACTTCTACTCATAGTTGTGCCGTTTCCATAGAGGTGCAGGACTTTATGTTGCAGTGAAAAATGAGCCCACAGTGAGTAAAAACATGGCAGGGAACCGAAAACGCCCAGAAACAGCTTCGAGCTACTCGCCAGATTGAGGTTCCTCCTCTTATTCAACACATGTTGCGTTGTTTGCAGCTGCAAGGAAGCCGGAGAAAGTGGCAGCAGGAGGGGGTTGAATCTTCGGGAGACACTTTAAACAGTGTTTTCTGTGAGGATGAATGAGAAATGGTTAAGCCGTTTCCATGTATATTTGATGTCGCCTTAGACCTAACGGTGCGTGGAGCCTCAGGGCCTCAAACTCCTTCGCTCGCCGACTCCTTCCTCGCGTCGACTTCGCTACCTGGCTGCTCTCGGCTCGATTTGTTTGCACTCATGTTTCTCCCCCAGCCCGGGCCTTGGTTAACATTTAATCCTGCCCTGACAGATACAGGCAGGAGACTGTCAAAACGTGGGGGCCATCAAATAACGAAATGTGAATCAGCTGAGCCACCAGCGGATCGGCTACAGACAAGCACACACACCAAATATTGGGCCCCGTCTCTTTAATGAGCTCTGAGCTGTCTGACTGAACACCGCCGTGTCTCTCACCTCGCCGACACCGCCGGATTCTGTCAGGCAGGAAAAGCTCTGCAGGCTGGAAACAAAAAAAAAAATAAAAAGTTCAATCCTGCTCAAAGTGCTCGCTGATACTCGAGGAGGCTTTAAATAAAACATGGAAATGAATCCTGACACGTTGCACGGCGGCGGCGGCGGCGGCGGCTTTCGATCCAACACAGGGTAGAAGCTGTCGTACAAGAGGAGGTAATGGTGCAGCCGCCGCTGTAGCGAGGGCCAATAAGACAATCAATGACGAATTACATGACACCGGGGCTAATGTCCTTGATTAGTCTTGCTATGCGAGCAAATGAAGCGAGGCCCTTGACAATCACATGAGAGACAACGCGCCTCCAGTAGGAGTCTTGATGCGTCAGGCGGTTTTGTGCAGCTCGAGTCTCATTATATAAGCTCATGGTCAGGGGGACGCGAGAATCCTTCAAAGGCGCGTTTGAACCCCGCCGACTGACCTCGCGTATTCATCTCGACGACGGAATAACAACAGTTTTTTTTTTCCAAAAGTGATTAATTTAGGCTTCGACGGGCGAACGATGAATAATAAAAAACGTCGGGCCGAGCGTGTTTCATTAAAAAGTACGACCTCTGAATAATGAGGTCCCGTTCGTAAAAGATGGAACAGATCAGATCAACAACAACTCAGCGGTTTGGACTTTCCAGACAGGTGCAACTGAATTATTCTTTTGTCTTTTTTTGATGATATCATTAACGGTTTATTCTACATTAGCGCTCACAACCCAGGCTAAAGTCTCCAAACTACTTCTGGGAATGATTATTTGCATTGTCAGTTGTTTTTTTTTTCATTAATTGATGAGTTTGGTGTCAGAAAATGGTTAGAAACTGTTGATTAGTGCTTCAAAAGCCCAATGTGACGTCCTCAGATGGTCCAAAACTCAAAAATATTTAGTTTACCGTTATAGAGGAAGAAAGGAACCAGAAAATATTCAGTTTTAACAAGCAGGAATCAGAGAATTTACACTTTTTTTCCCTTTAAAAAGCACTCTCTGTTATTCAAATGAGTTTAATGGTTGAGCGCTAATCTATTAATCGTGCCGGCTTTATTCTAAAGGAAAGAAACCTGAAAATATCCATATTTAAAATGCTGGAACCAGACAAAAATGGTAGGTAGCTACTCTAATAGTGGGCAAATCATCGAGTTATTGCTGCTTTAGCTGTTTTCTCAATTAATTAATGAGTTGTTTGGTCTAAAAAAAGTCAGAAAATGGTGATAAAGTGTTGATCTGTGCTTCAGACGCCCAATATGACGTCCTCAAGTGTTGGTTTACGTCCTAAAATCAAAGATATTTAGTTTAATGTTGCTGAGGAGGAAAGAAAACAGAAAATATTAAATTCTAAAAGGCTGGAAACTGAGAATTTAGACGTTTTTCTTTCTTTAAAAAATACAGATTGATCTGTTGAATTTGGTTTGATAGTTGAGAACAAATCACTTAATTGTTGAAGCTTTAGTTTACAGGAATAAAACTAGAAAATATTCTGGTTTCGGAGGCTGGAATCAGAGAATTTAAACGTTTTTCTGATTAATCTGTTATTAAAAAAATAGTTGGTGATTAGTTTAATAGCTAAGGTACATAGAAATCTAATTTAAAAAGCTGGAATCAATCATTAAACTAACTATCAGAATATTAGTCGATTACTTTACGAGTTGACAACTAATCGATTTTAATAACTGCAGCTTTAACTGTGATTATTTCCTCGATTAACTGAAAAGTTGGTCAATAAAATGTCAGAAAACTGCGGTAAAATGTTGATTATTGTTTCCCAAAGCTCAACTTCCCAACCTCAAATGCTGGTTTTGTCCAAAACCCAAAGATATGCAGTTTATTGTCACAGACGAAGAAAGAAACCAGATAATATTCAAAGAATTAAGAAGTTGGAATTAGAGAATTCAGACTTTCTTTTGTTATAAAATATTGAATAATCAGTTATAAAAAATAGTTGGTGATTGGTTTAATGGTTGAGATCTAATCAATTCATCATTGCAGCTTCGTTTAAAGGAAAGAACACAGAAGATATTCAAATTTAATTGCTTCAGTAGTTCACAAATAACTGATTAGTTGCAGCTTTAACTGTCCTCATCTAATTATTTGGTTGTTTGGAGTATAAAAAGTCTGACAATGGTAAAAAAAATTAAAAATAAAATGTCGTTCAGTGTTTCCAAAAGCTCAACTTGACGTCTTGAAATGTCTCGTTTTGTCTACAACCCAAAAATATTCAGTTTACTGTCACAGAGGAAGATGGGAAACAGATAATACTACAATTTAAGAAGTTGGAATCAGAGAATTTAGACGAAGTACTCTCACACAGACTGATCTGTTATTAAAATAGGTACAATCAGTTTAATAGTTGAGAACTCGTCAATAAATCGTCTACAGGAAAGAAACCAGAAAATATTCAGCTTTCAGAAGCCGGAATCAATCATCAAACTGGTTATTCGGGGTGTAACAATACACCGAACCGAACCATTCAGTACAGGCATGTTCGGTTCGGTACAGAGACGTACCGCAGTACGACAATTTTAAGACTATTAAGAATGGCCGATGTACAGAATCATTTTAATTGTGAACCTTCTGTCTCACAGTTTCACAGTATTGCGGAACTAAAAACAAGTAGGAGTTTCCAGGGGAACACAGGATGTGACGGACCGTTCATTCTCCTGCCGGCGCTTCTGTGACGTATGGCTAGCCAATGGGATGGCTAATGCTAACAGCAAGAAGCCGGAGCTGGAAGACGCTCCGCCATGGTTAAAACCACCCGTCTGGGATCACTTGGGTTCAAAAGGAGAAAAACAAGTGGACCAGACCAAAGCTGTAAGGAGCTCCAAACGCACAAAAAGGTTTGGCGTTTATTGTCTGTCATAACTCTGGTTTTACTTGGCCGATCAACACAATTCAAAAACTGGTAGGTAGTTTGAAATCCACACTTTGGACACAAGTTGAAACGGAGACTCAGCGAGGCGTCTTGCTGCTACGTCGACTCCAAAGGGTTCCGTTCCGAACCATACTGAGGTACGTACCGAAACGTGGTTTTTGTGTACCGTTAGACCCCTACTGGTTACCAAAGCTGGTTAGCTGAAGCTTTAACTGTGTTCATTATGTCCATGTTGTGTTGTGCAACTCGCACCTTGAACGGCAGTAAAACTCACCTCAGGAGGTGAAAGTAAAGAGAACATGGAGCCGACAGGTGAGAGGTAAAGTGGTGGATTCAAATTAAGTGACAATGCAAAGTCAAACAAAGCCGCCGTGGAACTGGAGGCTTTCTGCAGGATGATTTTTTAAATTAACTGACCTTTTAAAAGGCATTGCTAATCTAGTCACATGAAACAGCAATTTATGAGAGGGGGGAAATGTTCATTTACTAGCAATGAGCATCTATCAATCACGGTGACAGAGGCGTACACTGGGGAGAGGAAGCGGGAGGAACGAAGGGAGGGAGGAAGACGCCGGAGAGAGAGCGCCAGCGCTGAACTACGCCCTCTGATAAGGAGGGACAGGCTTTAAATAATAACACCCCAACACTAATGCGTCATAAAAAGCCAAAGCCTGGCCGCGCAAACAGCATCAATCACGAGTGGCTGGAGGCCTCATTTAGGAGCCAAACGAAATCAAAGCTTGACCTCGACGGCCCTCCGCAACTTCTGCAGGCCCGATCCAGCGAAGCCATTTGTGCTCACCTCCAGCTAATTAGGTGAGTAAAGAAGGAGATTAATGCGAGCGAGCCCGGTCCAAAAACCCCTCCACCGAACTCTCGGCGCAGGACATTATGCATCCACATACATATGCATGAAAAGGAGCATGATGGAGGCTGCTAGTGGATGTGAGAGCCCCGTGGCTGTGTTTTTGCTTGGCAGCGGACGAGATGTTATAAATGCGCGCATTATCTAGTGGTGGTCGACGGGAAGAAGCCCAAAATGACGTCCTCAAGTGTCGCATTTGTCCACTAACCCAAAAATATTCAGTTTACTGTCAAAGAAACCAGAAAACACTCACATTTAAAAGGCTGGAATCAGAGAATTTAGACTTTTTATCTTGAAAAGTCCAATTTAATAGTGGACAACTGACCGATTACTCGCTGCTTTAACTGTTTTCTCGATTAATTGAGGAGTTGTTTGGTCAATAAAATGCCAAAAATATGGTTTAAAAACTGTCTATCAGTGTTTCAAAAGCCCAATATGGCGTCTTTAAATCTCATATTTTGTCGAACACTCAAAGATATTTGGTTTACTGTTAGAGAAGAAGAAAGAAACCAGAAAATACATGTTTTTAAGAGGCTGGAATCAGAGAATTTGGACTTTTTTCTTTAAAGGATTACTGCTTTAAAAAGCTGTGATTAGCTTAATAGTTGAAAACTAATCAGTTTATCATTGCAGCTTCAGTCTACAGGAAAGAAACCACAAGATACTGAAATTTAAAATGCTGGAATCAATCAAAACTGTAGGCGATTACTTTAATCGTCGATTAGTTGCAGCTCTAACTGTGATTACTTCATTGATTAACTGATGTTTGGTCGATGAATGTAAAGAAAATGTTGATCGGCGTTTCAAAAGCCCAATATGTTACCCTCAAGTCTCTTCTCTGTTTTGTCCACGATGCAAACATATGTGGTTTAACGTCCGAAAGGAGGAAGGAAACCAGAAAATATTTGATTTTAAAAGGCTAAAAACAGAGATTTTAGACTTTTTCCCTTAAAAAATACTAATTAATCTGTTATCAAAATTAGTTTAATAGTCCAGAACTGATCGATTCATCGCAGCAGTTTTAGTCTAAAGGAAAGAACCTAGAAAATATTCAAATTTAAGAAACTGGAATCAGTCAAAATAGTGGGCGATTACTTTAATGGTTGATAACTAATCAGTTAGTTGTGGCTTTAACTGTTATTTTTTCCTCTATATTGAGTGAATCTGGTCCAAAACTCCAACCAAAAACAAACACCATTACTTGAAAAGGAGATGAACTGGGTTGAACTGCAGGCAGTGTTTGCATTTAGATTGGAATTATAGAACAAAAAGTAGTGACATATCTTTTGTTGTAAACGTTGATGCCACGTTTTTCCAATTTTTGTGGAAAAACTAATTAAAAAAATGCATTTTTTGTTTGTTTGTTTTTGTTCTTTTTGTATCATTTATGGCATTAAAACTTCGTCATTCTGCACTAAAAACATATTTAAGTTCTCTCTCCTTCTAGCGATGGTTGTGCTGCTTCCATTGAGGTGTATGACTTGATACTGCAGTGAAAAATGAGCCAACAGTGAGTAAAAAACGGAGCAATAAACTGCTTGGGGTTCAGAGGGTTAAACATTGTGTGAACTTACACACGTGATGTTGCCATGTTTTGTCATTTAGGTCACTTATCTGGTTAAAAATCTCAAAAAAACACGGCGTCAAAACAACAATCACATGACAAAAACTCATGTACTCTTTCATCTGAACTAGGTTGAACTGCAGGCAGCGTTTACACGTAGCAAATAGAAGTATATATATATAATTCAACATATCATTTATGGTATAACTTTGACATACTGCACTAAAAACACATTTGAGTTCTCTCTCCTTTTACCCATGGTTGTGCTGTCTCCATAAAGGTACAGGACTTAATACTGCAGGGAAAAATGAGCCAACAGTGAGTAAAAACGTGGCAAAAAACACCCAGAAACTGGTTTACTTGAACACTGGGTGAACTGACACACTTGATGTTGCCATGTTTTGCCATTTAGGTCATTTATCTAGTGAATCCAGTCCAAAAAATCCCTCCACCGAACTCTGAATTCATGATATTATGCATCCACATATGTGTGCATAATAAAGGGGAGATGATGGAAGCTGCTCGTGGATGTGAGAGACCTGTACTTGTATTTTTACTTGGCAGTGAAGGAGATGTTATTAACGCCTAAAAAAAAACACACACTATCTGTTTTCCTTAAGTGGCGGTTGATGAAAAGACAACGACGAGATGAAAAAACAGCCAGGAAGTGAAGCGGCGCGTCGGGGGACACATCAGCGTCGCACTCCTTCAAATCTGGAGAGAGTGGATCGGAGTGCGAGGCGTCGCTCTGCTTTCGTTAGAGGGCTTGAAAACACAACAGAGGAAAAAAAAAACAAAACAACCAACTTCGCTCTCAAACTTCCAGGATGATCGACACGGTGGAGGATGCTCGGCTTCCCCCCCTTTCGTTTCGTTGGTTCTCCATCTCCGGCTCGGCTTCCTGCCTGAGCTCTGGGCGAGCACTTCAAACAGCCTAATGTCCTGTATGTCGCAGCCAACCGGATGGTCAGGCCACGGCTCCCTGCCAGCCATCTTGCAACACTGTACGGCCAAAGCTAATATTCAACACTAAGGCGAAGCGTGTGAAAGGCTTAAAGTGTGTGGATGGGGAGGGGTTCGTGTTGCTGTGCGACTCACATTTCTCCAGCGCATCCATCGCGGCTCCCATTTCTGCCTGTTGGATGCTAGATTTTTTTATTTTTTTTGGAAAGAAAAGGAGAAAGAAGGTGTTTAGCATATTCAAAATGCCCCAATATTGAGAGGATTATCAAAAGTGCATTCTATTTGTTTTGAAAGAGCCCGAACAATCCCAGGTAACACAGTGCACACGTTTGAAAAAAGGTAAGCCTATTGGCGGCTCTGCTGGGCACTGTTTACGCCTGCAATTCGCCGTCCTTCCCCGTATATATTATGTGTGATCATAGCCCAGCGAGCGGAGGTGGCGGCTGGGAGCTTAAGTCATGTAAATACAAAAACAGTAAGCTGTCAAAGATCCCGCGGAAAAGGGACAAACTTATCGCCAGCTTAGAGCAAGAGAGAGCGCTTTCAAGTGAGGGGGTCGCGGAGGGGGGGATTTCCACATGTGGAGGGGAAGATGTTTGATGGATTTAGGTTTCATTTTTCGCAGGCTCAGCCGCGGCTTTATCGCCAACCCCTCCAACCCTGAAAAGGCCCCTTCGCATTGAGATTCTTTACTTTAAAAAAAACACGCACACACATCACAGGTTGGTTGCAGTGTCGCCTCGTCTTCTTCTTCTGCTCCACACACACACACAAGTGATATTTCCATAACACAATTTACGTCAAATCAATAATGAATCGATTCATTTTCATTCTGCATAATGTCTCTCCCGATAGAATAGGCCAACAAGAGCTTAATTGCCATAATAAACACCATCAATAAAGTGCAGCCATTATTCTCGAGCCCATTAGCGGTGCATTGAGGAGGAGAGCGCCTTCTCTTGTTGGGGTCTTATTATGTTGTCGTAGCGTCTTCAACGTGGGCTCAATGTCTTGCCCAAGGACTTTTTTTGCATGTGGAGAGGGCCAGGGATCAGGCTGCTAACTTTACGACAGCTCTGTTGTTGAAATTCCATTCCTACATTGGTATTTTACAAACATTAGCCAACAATAACTGACCACTAAAGACGTCCTGATCAAGTGCTTTATTATGTTTCTGCTCCTGATCCGATCCGAGTCATTTAAAATTTAGTATCTGGCATATACCGAAAACCATTTTCCCAAATAATATACGTTTCAAGCATTGCAGATTAGCTGTAGTACCGTGTAGCAACCAATAACGTAATAATTTTGGCCATTTTAAATGTGATAAAGCCAATAATTTAATGACTTGTCAATAATGTAATAAAGTTTCTGAGTCAATAACGTACATAGTACTCTTCAATTTATATTTTTTAACCTATTTTTTATGTTGTATATTGGAGTTAAGTGCCATTATAGAGCCAGTTCAGTCGTTTAAATACAGTTTGAAGTGAAGACTGAATCATTTGTCCTTGAGAAATGTTTGAACAAAGTTTTATTGAAATGTTTTCCAAGAAAAAAATGTGGCAAATTCATTTAACAATGCAACGTTCAACACAAACACTGACATGAAATGACGAATTTACACATCTAACCAAATAAACAATATTTTAAATAAAGATTTTGTACAACTGTTAATTCTCAAATTGGCTCTTACATCCATAACTAAGGAGACTGAGAGCTACATGGGACGTATCCTTGATGAATGAATACGACGACTATGCATCCACTAGACCTACTTTTGATGAGCAAAGTGCACAAAAACTGCAAAATAATATTTTATTTCCAAGAAATGCACTCCTATTGATTTATTACCACATTATCGGCTGTAGTTTTTACATTTTCAAAGGATTTTTTTAATGCTACACTGGAAAAAACGCGCCTCCCAAAACAAGAAAAAAAAAGCTTATTTCAAGGCACTTTTACCTTGAAATTTTGTCTTAAAACACGTCCCTCCATCTTGCTGAAATGTTAATTTTAAAGTGAATTTAACTTAAATCAAGTGGGTTGAGACATTTTGACTAAAAATAAGACGAACAAACCTGGTAAGATGTTGACTTTTTGCAGTGTAGGCCATCAACATAATAACTTATTACATTATTGGTTGCTACAAACCTCTTACTGTTTAAGACTGTAGCAACCATAGAACACTGGGGAAGAGGGGCACCATGACAAAGTCTTCTCTGAAGCTTAATGACCTCCAACGAGCATATAACCATTAAATGAAGCCGGGACAAACTAGGACAGCATTCTTACATTCCGGTGGATTATGAAACAGCTGTTTTTGTCTTACTCACCTTGGGCCTTTGCCACATCCGATCCGCTCGCCCTTGAAATAAACGGCGACGGTGTAAGTTCGGGCGTGCGAGGGTCCGACCGTCTGGAGGGTCCTGCAAGATCAGGGAGTAAATAAAAAAGGGGGGGGGGGTTAGAATTGAGAAATAATAAACCCAAGGGAGAGGCTCGAGGACACTCAGGGAACGCTGCCCTTCAGAGGAACAAGAAAAAAAAAGTTTTCATTCATTGGAACAAATGTAATCCATCTCAAGTGGCAGGTTGAGTTCTACCATCTGAGGGACGAATAAACAACTTTTTAAAGCCTCCCAAACTCCCCACGCTCATCTTCAAGACGCCAAGCGTTTGGTTGCAGAATAAGTAAGTAAATAAATAAATAAATAAAGGACACGTCGGGGAGAGGAGCTGCTGAAATAAAAGAATGACAACAGTCTTTGAGCGGCCCACAAGTGTTTGGTGGTGCGCTAGAAGGGTAAACAACGAAGGAGCTAAAGAGGCGGAAATCTGAGAGGGGACGACGGGAGAATATCACTCGGCTAATTTACAGATGTACCTCGCTTTAAAGGAGGCGAAGAAGCAAGTTGTCAACTTATTTCTGCAGGGACATGTGTACAAGGCAGTTGTTTGAAATGTTAACATTAGCATAAACATCCTCAGACCCAAGCTGCGAGTCGCCTGAATTATTCACGGACAATTTACTTATTTCAGGAGGGCGATCCATTTTTAATGCAATGCGGTCACTTATGACACTTTATCAATAATTCAGACGCCTTTTCTCACTGACAAAACGAAGACGAGCGTCGCATGTGCAGAGCAGAGAAAGGACTCGCGTTGTTTCAGCCGGATCTCAGCGGGGAGGAGAGGAGCGTCACTTGGAATTATCACGACAAACGAATCGGCGGCGGGAAGTCGGAGGGTCTGCAGCAGCTCGTGCTCAGAGCTCCGACTCACCGACTCAGGATATTCTCTGTACAATGTGAAATGTGTCTGCTCCCCGGTGTGTCCTGGCCCAGATGAGATGTACAGTAAAGTGTCGGCGCGAAGGGGTTGAAGGTGTGGATCTGTCATCAGGCAGACACATTCACAGGGGAACCTTTAGCAGGGGGCCTCGGTACATTAACTCCTTCCCCTCCTCTTCTTTCGCTGCCCTTTTCCAGCCTCCATCGGTCGCTTAGCCTCTTTCTGGCTGACTCACACTGTTCTTCCACACCTGTAAACAAACTCCTGGCGGACTGGACGGCGACAGAACGCGGGGAAAGCTGACGGACTCTGACTTATCGACCGGCCTCACGAGGAGAACGAAGCAGGCGGTAATTAGGCTCAAGGGTGAAGCTAAAAAGGTTAGCTTTATGTGCGCATATGTTGAAATTCAGGTCACCCGGCAGCTCTGTTTGTTTCTCGCGCACGTTCTTGGTGCAGGAGAAGCATCAGAGCTGTGCGGCGTCGGAAAAAATCAACATCCATTGGCCGGATAGATGGAATAATAAACAGAGAGCTGAAAAGACGTTCAAATAGGCACACAAGAGGAAGAGGATTAAATGCCGGAGTTCATTGTGTGCAGAGCTGCTCTGCCTCCAACCGCCCTTGCACCTCCAGCTGACCCCTATTTTTTTTTATTGTTGTTGTTGTTGTTGTTGTTTTTCCCTCCTCAGAGAACACACTGTCAGTTTCCATGGCGACACACACACACCTCATCATGGCAGCCCTCAAAAGCATTCTATCAAATGACACTTGCTCCTTGACTTTTTGTCAAACAGGAGGTCTCTTTGGATACGTTTATTTATCACTACAACGGAGACCTTTACACAGCTGCTCACAATGCTCAGGGCCCGACGGCCAAGAGGGGGAAAGAAAAGCCCTGTGAATTGCGCCTGACCCGTCTGAACTGCAGAATTTGGGTCACGGTGACGAGAACAACGCGAGTGCACGCATTCATAGCAGTAAACAAACGTTTAGGTTAGAAGAAGCACCAATCTATCAAGCTAAACCTGCAAAATATTTCTATATAACACGGCAGAGGAAAGGATGAAAGTGGTGGCACCTAAATATGTGTTTAGAGCATGTGAAAAACTTTCAACAGCTGGATAAATGGTTGAAATGGGCAGCCAGTAGATAAAATGTTACAAAAAGTTTAATTAAAAATGTTTAAATAGCTGAAATGAGTGGATAAAGAGTTGGAATAGAGGTTAAAGCAATAATAATTAGTAGTTGAAATAGCTAAAGTAAACATTCAGAATGAAGCCTTTAGTAACTGTTAAGCTAAACATTGATGAAAAGATGCGGTGGGGAATTAAGACTTCAACAAACAGCTGATTTATGGCGATAATACAGTTTTATATACTTGCAATAATTCGATCACAGACGTAGTGCTGGTTTTTTTTATGTGCCGGAAGGCCCCAATGGCATTCTGAAGGTCCGCACTTTTAACCTTGGCTAGCAACACGATGCGTTCTTCATTCGCCCATTTACACAACAAAGGAGATTTTTGGGGTTCGATGTCTTGCCCAAGGACACTTCGGCATGTGGAGAGGCCAGGGATCGAGCTGCCAACCTTACAATTAGCAGAAAACCAGCTCTATCATCGAAACCACAGCCGCCCCACCAATATTCCATTCCTACAATGGTATTATACACGTTAGTCAACTATAACTGACCACTAAAAATGTCCCGATCAAGTTTTTGTAGTGTCATTTTCCTAGATAATACACACTTTAACTGCGGTAGATTAGCTATAGCACCTGGTTGCGCCGCCTGGTGGAGCCTCAAACTGTTTTAGCAACCAGATAGGCGGTTATTTCCATGTTGGCAAGCACAGAGCACTGAGCGAGTTTAGCTAGTTAAGGGGCACCATGACAAAGCCTTCTGTGGTGCTCAATGACCCCCGACCATCACATGACTGTTAAATCAAGCTAGAATAAACTAGGATAGCATTTTTACATTGCGGTGGATTATGAAATAGCCGTTTCTACAGCTAGTTTCACACGACCCTGTGACAACGAATGAAAGCAAAGCATCAGGCTTAACTTCCTGCTAATAATCGCGTTCGGTACATCCCTACTGACGACACAATCAAACGGTAGACCAAATATCAAATTAGTCAGCTTAAAACTGCACTAAGCAGATCAACATGAATGTAGTATTTTGTAAGTAGCGAGGCGTTAGGCAGTGCAGGCGAATGAACACAGGTAGTTTTTGTGCTCTGAGTAATTCCTTTTACTTGTTTCAAGCAAAATTAAGGTGCATTCAAAGCATCAATTGTCACGAAAGGTTGCAGAGCAAGCAGAGGTCGAGCTTATCTAATAGTCCAGGCTATAAAAACGATGTCCTGCAATCACAAGCTGCCCACAGAGTTTACCAGACTGGCTTCGTAATGCTTCTTTGCGCGACGAAAAAAAGAAACCATCAGACGAGTGATGAATGAAAGAATGCTGTTAACATGAGCTGGAAAGAAAAATCATTCATTCACTGATGCCGCTCAAAGGCTACCAGCTTTTTTAAGGTAAACGTCGTCGTCTTACGTTCGTACTGAATGCCTAAGCTGTGAATCAGTCAATACAACTCGGACCATTCGCGTCATATAAGGTTTAGTGTTGATTGAATCTCGAAGTGCTTAAAAACAAAGATGCATTTTGACAGTGTCATGCAAATTTCGAGTATTTTTTATCCACACTTTGAGAAAAAAAAGTGGTAGACTGCAGCACTACACCTGCAGTTGTGAGATATGCAATTTGTCCTTTTCATTATCATGTGTCATATTATTTCACTACCTCAGAATTACCGCAAGTATTACTTCTTACTTTTCCATTCTGGCCTTGTTTTGGCTTATTTTTTATATTGTTTGTTGTGTTTTGTTGTGGAATTCTGTTATCTAAGCAATATCTGGCACAAGAAATTCAATCAGGATTAATAAAGTTCTAAACTTTGGGCCAGCAAAATGTCACTCTGGGCAGACGGGGGTGATTGCTTTACTTCTTGAAGCTCGACTTCGGAGCGCCTCGCTGTGTTTTCCGGGGTCTTACTTGTACAGCGGGATATCGGGCTCCTTGCCCTCCGTCCTCAGGGTCAAACAGCACTGCTGCAGCTGAGACTTGGGGTCGTTCCAGTCCTGGTTCAGGATGAACTCCTGCAACACAAAAGCACAGCCCACATGTAATCAAAACTCACTTCCTCCTCCTCCGCCGCCGCCAAACTTCTCTCAAAGAATCAGAAACACGAGGAATAGAAATCAGCCGCAGCTCTCTCCGTCGGTCGCTCATGCTTTTATTTCATTCTTGCCATCTCCATGCTTTTACCCCCCCTTCCTTCTGGGCTGACTTATTTGCTCTCTCCCGCTCTGACTGGCTCTCCATCTGTGTCTTCGTGGCGAGTACAAATCACAGGCTACTTAAGACAAAAGCCAATCCCCGGCCAGAAATAAAGAGCGTCTGGGAGTCTCCCAGGTGTGCAGCCCTGATACATTTCTCTTATCCAAGGGGGACTTCTAAAAGCCCTTCCATTAACAGGGAAGCAGCCTTGTCATAAAAAGGCAGACTTTGAATCCAGAACTGTCTGCTCCTATTAATTTTCTACAAAGAGTGCTTCTGCTTCTGTTGCTCGCGCTACCCTACTCTCTCCCGCTTTGCTGCCCCCCCGCCTCAACCCTCCACCTCTGCTGTTCTTGCTTCCGCGCTTTACTTCCCCTTTTTCTCTTTCCCACTTTTCCTCTCTCTGGGGGGCATCCACACTCCTTTAGCCTAAAGCAGAGAAATTTGGCTGTTTTGAAAAAGAGCGTAGCGTATAGCCCACCTCGATACAAGCCCTGTCGAGAGCATAGATGCATTCACACTCATGCAAACTCCCCGTATATGCATAATCGCACAATGCAGCACAAAAAAAAAGAGCCAACATAAGGAAAAGGTGCATTCATGTCCCTGGTTTTGCCTCTCTATTTCCATCCAAATTGGATGAAGCAGCACAGTGTGCAACACTGTGGTTTCCAGAAGGCTATGTAAGGAGACGTGCTGGCTGTTTCACAACTTTTCTCTTGGAAGTGGAAATGAGGTGCTCTCTTGCAGCGACCATGACGCAAAGCTCAGCTCCTCTAGAGCTGGGAATTCTCCCTGGAGAGGCACACCAAGACAGCAATTAGCATGGCATATCAGACCACTGCAGCAGCTTCACAAGGAGAGGTCCGCGCTGTGTGGGTACTCGTACATGAGTGTGTGTGCATGCCCGTTTAGGTACGAGAGTGCATTTGATAGTTTGCATCTTCTACTACGGCAGCTGTATTAGCAGGGAAATGGTCTAAATTTGGATTCGGCTGCAGGATAAAACGCCTGTCTTTTCTTATTCACGTCTGACCGGCGAAGCCTCCTCGACTTATTCAGCTCCTGAAGTGGCCGCCATCAACAGCACTTCTCGGATCAATAGAAAAACACTGATGACCAACATTAACAGCCCAATACATGCATCCCGACACCGTTGCGATTCCCATTAAAGATGACTAAAATAGCGGCCCGAGCTGCCATTGTGAGAGGCATTCAAGAGCCGAGCACCACTTCAGGCCTTGCATTGACGGCTGGCGCCATTAGAGCCCGGCCATTAGCTCCCCTCCTCGTCAAATCCTTAGTTCTTTCTCTCCTAGGTGCCCCCACCCCGGCTCGGCAGCTCATTGATCAGGTGAGAGCGGTGAATAGATATCAATAGGGGCTCACCTTCAGCCGGGGGAAAAAGCAGACGTTCATGAAGGTGTGCACAAACTCCAGATCTTTGTCGATGTAGAGAGCGGCGATGAAAGCTGCCCAAAAAAAAACAAAACAGAGCAAACACTTAGAAAAACATAAAGCGACACACACAAAAGAGAAGGCACTTGGTCCTGCCTTTTGAAGCAGCGTTAGCAAAGACCGGGAGACAGACCTCAGCTGTGGAAGGCCACCGTGGTGTTAATGTAAACAACTGGGAAAGATGCAGTCGCCTGCCTTTTTCCATCAAACTGGAAATTGGTGTAGCGAGGGCCACACAGAGTTCACAGAAACATCAGTGTCATATATAAGATAAAAGTGTACGTCGAGCTGAGTTGAGAGGAGCCGACGGTCAAAGGAAAAGAGGTTTGAAATGTAAGCAGGAGGTGGCGGGTGTCGTCTTCATCTCTTTGTTTTTATCCCCCCCCTCCTCCCCTTCCATTCGCTTGCATCGACTGTGGCCAAGACGGCGGGACACGGGAGAGGAATAATAGGTAATATTTCAGGGGGCCAGTGAGGTTCTGCTGTAGCTTCGGGGCACGGCGGCTCATATACAGAAGAGCTGCACTCATTTCCAGCGCTGCCCCTTCGTCCCCCCCCCCTCCCCACGTGTCGTCAACCCTGCTCCGGGTTGACGACACTTCCAGGGATCATTTGAAAGGCAAATGATATGAAGCTCCGTGTTGTTCTGAGATTCCTGCCTATCGAACGCTGACCTGGAGCGCATTAGTGCGTCTTTTCTTTCTTTGTTTTCCCCCCCAGTTTTCTGTTCTTATTCTACCAGTCTGGGACGGTTTATTCCCTGTTTTGTTGCCACCACAGTCCCTTTTCCTGCTCAATATGGACTTTAGAAGCCGTTTATTCGAGTAAAAATACATATTTATCTTTGTTTAGTTCCGATGGTAAAATATCTAAAGTGTGTGTTGCTGTTTTCTTGTTTAACACCAGTAGACACGTGGAAAAATGCTGTATATGTTGGGTCGAGGACTTTTACGGAGCATAAATAATGAAAGAAATTCAGCTTTTGCTTCTTCTTTTTCACGACTGATGACATTTTGAATAATTACAGTACAAAAAAAAGACATTTTGACTTCCAATTCTACTTATAACCTCGAACCATGACTTTAAATCGCAGTGAAAAGGCAGGAAAACACAAACAAAAGAATGCTTTTTCATGGTGATATAGGTGATAAAACGTCTAAATCACCTAACTGTGAATCCTGTAGCAGCCAATATTCCATTCCATACATCAGTCAACTGCAACTGATCACTAAAGATCCCATCCGAGTCCTTTAAAATTCAGCATCTGGTTGATCCCCAATACTGTTTTCCCAGATAATATACACTTCAAGCATTGCAGATTAGCTGCATTACCTTGTTGCAACCAACATCCTAACAATTATGGCCATTTTAAATGTAATAAAGCCAATAATGTACATAATACTCTTTAATTTATATTTTGTACCTATTTTTTATGTTGTATATTGGAGTTAAGTGCCGTTATAGAGGCAGTCCAGTCATTTAAATACAGTTTGAAGTGAGGACTGAATCGTTTTTTTCTTGAGAAATGTTTGAAAAAAGTTCTAATGAAACGTTTTTGAAGAAGAAAATGTGGTGAATTCATTTGACGAAGCAACATCCAACAGAGACATTGACATGAAATGATGAATTTGCACATCTAACCAAATAAAAAATAGTCTAAATCAAGATTTTGTGCAGCAAATAATTCTCAGATTGGCTCTTATAGCTATAACTAAGGAGAGTGAGAGCTACATGGGACGTATCCTTAATGAATGAATACGACGACTATACCATCCACTAGACTGATTTTTGATGAGCAAACTGCACAAAAACTGCAAAATAATCTTTTATTTCCAATAAACGCAGTCCTATTGATGTATTACTACATTATCGGCTGCATCTACTACATTTTCAAAGGCTTTGTTTTGATGCTAGGCCATCAACGTAATAACTTATTACATTGTTGGTTGCTACATACCTCTAGACCAACCATAGAACACTGGGGAAGAGGGGCACCATGACAAAGTCTTCTCTGAAGCTTAATGACCTCCAACGAGCATATAACCGTTAAATGAAGCCGGGACAAACTAGGACAGCATTCTTACATTCCTGTGGATTATGAAGTAGTCGTTTTGTCTTACTCACCTTGGGCCTTTGCCACAGCCGATCCGCTCGCCTTTGAATTATGTCATTCGTTGCTACAAATCGCCCCTTAATTCACGTTTTAGCCATATATTTCGACATAACTCATCAAACAAATGTTCATAATTACGAACGGATTAAAACGTGACAAAAATGCTGACTTCTTCGGTTGAACTGCAGGCAGTGTTTCCACAGGGCAGGTAGATTTGGAAAGAAATTAGCAAATAAAATACACATAGCAAGGTTCAAAAACTGTCAGCAAGTTGTTGGAAGATACATCCAGCATGATGAAACGTGTTTCTAGAGTTTGTAAACGTTGCAAAAATGCTGACAGTAAAATATCTATGGTGTGTAGAGACATTCATACACCTGTGGACACTTTGAAAAATGACGTCCAGGACATTTTTGTAAAGAAATTCAACTTTTGCTTCTTCATTTTCATGATTAATGTTTCTTTTTTTTAATACATACAGTACAAAATAAGAGTTTTTTGAGTTCTCTCTACTTCTTCCATTCTGTAAAGCGTCTTTGAGTGACCAAAAAAGCGCTATATAAAATTGATGAATTATTATTTATTATTATTATTACTTCTAGTCATGGTTGTGCTGTTTCCGTAGAGGTTCAGGACTTTATACTGCAGTAAAAAATGAGCCCTAGGTGAGTAAAAAATGCAGCAGGAGCAAAGAGACGTCTGGAAACAGAGGTTAAATAGCTGTAAAATATTAAGTAAGTCTCCTTTAGCACTGCAGCAGCACAGATAGAGCTAAAAGCTTTGGGTTAAATACGACTAAGTGCAATAAACAGGTGGTCTAACGTTTATAATATTGCAGTTTTTATAATGTATACAAACTAAAGTAGGTTTAACTAATCTTGATTTTACTGTGCTGATCATTTTAAACGAACTAATTCTCATTGTTTAATCAAGACGGAGGCTGGTAAAGAGCATAAACCGGCTGCGTTTTCATCAATTTGGTGTTTCTGATGCTGCAGTTATGAGACCTTGAAGCCGCGGACTGCATTAAAAAAAAAGAAAATGAACGGAAATGTGACATTTAGCAGCCGGTGGAAACTAGCAACTCTTATTTATAGCATCCTGAAGAGTCCAGAAGTCTTTACGTCTGTCTAAATTGGGGTGGATAAAATTAATAGCTGGATAACTGATTGTTTTGTCTTCAGCTGCCATAGTGAAAAACATGTTTGTTTTTTAACTAATCAGACTTTGGAGGTCTTATTCTAAGAAATTCTATTAAGCTGGGGAGAAAACCAAGAGGTTATTAATAGCTTATTAACTGTGGGAGATTGTGGCAGCTGTAGCTGGTGGGATTACAAAAAAAAGGAGAATAAAAAAAACATCAATGACTACTCTAGTCATACTAAGCACATAGGGAGCATCTTTGCAGTCTCTTCGGCAGGAAAGTGACTGTCTTTGACATCTAACACAAAGGGAACAAAGAAATCAATAACGGCACTTTATGCTGCCGTCTTAAACTGCACATTCTGCCGAGACGCACGAGAAGAAAGGTTGAATGGGGGTCTGTGAGAGGTCTGTAAAGATTGCCTGCCTATCGGTTTTTATATTTCTGGAAATGAAGCAAAGAGCCGCAGGACGTACACTCCAGCAGGTCGGCCAGCGTCTTGGTCCGCAGCGCCACGGGCCGCTTGGTTTTGTCGTTGGTGATGGCGAAGTCCTGCATGCCCAGCTCCTCGGCCACCTTGGCCTGCGTGCGGTTGTTCACCAACGAGCTGCGGAGGAGCTGCGGGAAAGCAAACAGATTTCACCTGCATGGAAGTACGCAACCCCACGAAGAGGGAATAATTCATCTAAGACGGGACGAATGTTTCAGGGAGACTGCTCCTGTTAAATATTGCATCGGAGCCGAGCGGACGACAACATGTCAGACTGGTTGAGGTACATTTAAGACTCTAAAAGGAAAAACACAAACATGTTAAATATAGCTGCGAGATGTGGAAAAAGAGCAAATGGAATGCAATATGACTGTCTGAATGCGTCTCGCTGTGATATGCCCTCCTTAGCAGCACACACACAATCACAATTGCAGCCACACAAACACTCTAACACCAGTTGAATGAGCACTTTTTTTTCTCTCTCTCTCTCCCCCGATTTGAAATCCATTTCAGATGTGGCCCCATCTCGACTCTCGGGCATTTGCCGGAGCTTTCAGTCCTCCTGACGAAAAAGCTCGCTGGAAGCTTTTACGCAGGCGACGTCACGGCTTCCATCTTATGAGAAACATCTATAAATAGGCATCTGACCGCGGAGGTTCTCGTCCGGTTCGAGTCCAGTTCACTCCCTCCAGGCCTCGAGCGGTCGGGTCTTCTGAAGAGAAGCGCTGACGCTCGAATGAAAAGAGGGAGTTGTAATGCCGTTTGACGCTGTCAGAAAACGGACTCGCGCGTTCAAAGTGTGATCATCTGCTTTGTACCTGTGTTGTAAGCCGTGCCAGTTTTTCTCTCTCTCGCCCGCAACTTTATTTTTCAGACGCTTGACAGCTCCGGCGAAAGGAAAAAGGAAAAAAAAAAAAAAGTGCCAACAAAGATGTGTTATTGAAAACCAGTGAACAATTTTGTCTCATGACAATACCCATCACAAGGAGTACAGTAAACATGCAGGCGCAGTGTGGGGCGAGGAGTGGAAGAGAGTTATTTTGTAGGAAACAAGCGAAGGAGGGGAAAAGGGGGTGAAAACCTGGATGGCACCTGGAGATTCGCAGAGTGATGGGAAGGAAAAGACGCACACACACATGCACACAGAAGCACAGCTGCGAGGTAAGAAAACAAGCGAAGAGCAGAGGACGGGATAAAGACAGAACACAGGTGTGAAAAGTCTGTACGCAGTAAGAGTTTGGATCTCACCGTTAAATGTCCTTCGTGGTGATCGGGGAAGTGGATGAAGAGATACTCGGTGGCCACGAGCTGCATGATGGAGTCTCCCAGGAACTCCATCCTCTGGTTGTGGCCGCTGGAGAGGAGAAAACATGGAGAGAGTTGAGCGTCGTCATTCCAGGGAAAATCAACGAGCGTCTCAAACCTGAAACCCTCAGAATCAGCTTCAGTATATTGACTAGAGCCATGCAAAGTTTTACCTTCAAACTATGAACACTGTCTTGTCTACAGGCCCTTGAAGTGAACACAACCATGACTATATATATTATCTTATTACCATGCGAGTGTGTTAATGTTCTCATGTTTTAGACATCAAATCACACTGATTAAACCAGTTTGGAGCATTTTTAAAGTCTTTTAAACCTTAATCTGATGGTGTTCAGTCAGTTTATTCTGTCAATCTGCTTCCATCATTAGATTATGAACAATGGTGATGATGTGTAATCTTCAACTTTTTTTTTTTCAAATCTCTCAAGTAAAAACAAACATTTTTCAATTTTTTAAACATGCCCATATTAGGGAATTAAGTTTAGCACAGAAGGAAAAGTGTCAAGAAGATGAACCTGGTATGAAAATATGGGTAAAAACGATGCTAGAATTTGTTTTGAGCCTTGAAATTTCACCCAAAATGCACTTTTGCAGTTTTCTTCAGTGAATTATCAGAAAACAGATAAAACGTTCAGGGTACTATGCTTGTTTCTACAACTCAGTGGCACAGACGTTAAACTGGTGCAGTTTATCTATTAAAGTTTATCTTTAAGCATCGATATGATATCCCATCATATCGATGCTTAAAGTTGGTTATAGAAAAAAAATGAACAAACACGAGATTTGGGCTTTGGATTGCAACACCTCGGGTGGATGCAAAACTGATGCAGTTGCAGGTTCTCACAGAGCTAAAAGGTGTTTTTAAATTCTGAAAATTTAATGTGTCTACGCTGCAAAAAAGAGTAGCCTAAATATACGATAAAAACATTGAATTAAAGAAAAAATTACTTAAAAGCAGTTAAATTATCTGTCCATGCAGCAAGTAAATTTTACTTGGTAAGAAATCTTGAAATAAGTTTTTTTTTTTCCTCAAATCTAAGATTGTACTGTAAAATCAAGGACTAAAAATGAGTAATTAACTTTTAAAACGAGCCAAATTACCTATCGGGTCTGAAAATAAGATTTTAAATCTTGGCAAGTGCCAAGTAATTTGCAGTGTAGGATCAAAAATGCTGGAAAAATAAGGCGACCAATGCTAATTTCAACCAACATCTCAACTTGCAACATAATCATAGTATGAAGGTAGAATTTTGCACAGCTTCAGTAAATACACTGAAGATACTGCACAAAACATGGATTGTAGACAAAATTATGATAAATCCCATAATATATATCTTTAAATTTCTAATTAATTTTGTTCTGCGTTCTAATCCGGCCTATTATTCGTTTATTATATCATCATTTTTACCATTATTCTGTTGATTGCTCTGCCACGTCTCCTCCTGTTTACGTGTTTTGATTGTCAAAGCACTTAGTGAACACGGTTCTGAAAGGTGCTATATAAATAAAGTTAACATTATTATTAGTAGTCGTAATATTTTGATGCTCAAAGTTGGTTACAGAAAAAAAAAAATGCACAAATGAGATTTCTGCCTTAGACTGTGACACCTGAAGTGGATGCAAATATCACTCATTTGCAGTTTTCAATAGTATTAAAATGTGTCTTTAATTTAAAATAATTCCATGTGTCTGTGCCTTGTCCTTGTGAAGTTATGAGGCTCAAAAATGCTGGAAAAAAACAATGCAAATTATGTAAAATTCAACCAACTTCAAGGCCATGTAACTCGCAAAACACTGATAGTATGAAGGTAAAATTTTGCACAGCTTCAGTAAATATACTGAAGTTACTGCACAAAAAATTGGTTGTAGACAAATTATGATATATGCCACAATATTGATGCTCAAAGTTGGTTATAGAAAAAAATCAACACAAATTAGATTTCTGCTTTAGACTGTGACACCTGGAGTGGATGTAAAAATCACTTGGTAGTTTTTAACAGAGCTCAAATGTGTTTTCAGCCCTTCAAACTTCCTGCATCCATCTCCTGTCATGTGAAGGCTCAGAAATAATGCAAATAATGTAAATTTCAACCAACTTCAAGGGCCTCTAACTTGCAAAATATTGGTAATATGAAGGTAAAATTTTGCACAGCTTCACTAAATATACTAAAGTTATTGTACAAAAAATGGGTATTATACCATAATATTGATGCTCAAAGTTGGTTACAGACAAAAATCAACACAAATCACCTGGACTGGATGCAAAAATGCACTTTTTAACAGTGCTTCAGATGTGTTTAGTTTAGACTTTAAATTTCATGCATCCATCTCCTGTACTTTTTAAGTTATAAAGCCCAAAAATAATGCAAATTTCAACCAACTTTAAAGGCCTGTAACTTGCAAAATATACATAGTATGAAGGCAAAATTGTGCAAGTTACTGCACAAAAAAACCTGGTTGACCTGGAAAATAAATAAACAGCTGCAGAAGAATGAGAAGGAAATGAAACGGTTGCAGTTTTTAACAGAGCTCAAATGTGTTTTTCAGCCCTTTAAATTTCATGCATCCATCTCCTGTCATGTCAAGGCTCAAAAATATTGCAAATAATGCAAATTTCAACCAACTTCAAAGGCCTGTAACTTGCAAAATATACACAGAATGGCAAAATTGTGCAAGCAGCTGCACAAAAAAAGGGTTGCACACTAATCATGATACATCCCA
Organism: Dascyllus trimaculatus; assembly: GCA_024666655.1. Classification (NCBI taxonomy): domain Eukaryota; kingdom Metazoa; phylum Chordata; class Actinopteri; family Pomacentridae; genus Dascyllus; species Dascyllus trimaculatus. Next base: position 1,958 of record JAMOIN010001957.1, on the reverse strand, counting down.
TAATACTGAGGCTTAAGATGGTGACGACAAAAATGAACAAAACAGGTTTTAGTCATTAAACTGTGACACCTGGAGTGGATGTAAAAATCAAGCAACTGCAGTTTTTAACAGAACTCAAATGTGTTTTTCGGCCCTTTAAATTTCATGCATCCATCTCCTGTACTTTATAAGTTAAAAGGCTCAGAAATAACACAAATATCACCAACTTTAAGGGCCTGGAACTTGCAAAATATACATAGTATGACAAAACTGTGCAGGTTATTGCACCAAAAAAGCACAAAAAATCTAGTTGATCTGGGGAAAAAAAGTAAAACAGCTGCAGAAGAATATGAAGGAAATGAAACGGTAGGATGAAGCGAGTTGGGGAGAAAAAAGGGGATGGAGAAAAAAAAGGGAGCAAGGAGGGTTTCACATGAGGTCACTCAGTTACACATCAGTGGGGCATGAAAGGCATCATGCTCTCTCGACAAATCTACCAGGCTTTTAGTCCTTTAACAGAAAACGGTGATGTACATTTCATGGGTGGCCTCTGGGAACGGCTGCTCTGACAGGCTGTGTGACAACTCGGAGGCTGCCTGAAGTAGCAGCCCTTATGAAGAAAACTCTGGGCTTTGATTGCAATTCAAATATAAAGGTGGAGAAAAAGAAGCCCTGGTACACCTGCAGGTAAGCCTGTCAAAATCCCGAGCCCTCAGAAGGCAGCGCGGGTTTGGAGAACATCTTTCAACAATTCCTGCGGAAAAAAAAAAAGCTAATGGCAGCGCTGCGATGCCGTACGAACATACTGTAGCTCCCCACACATGGCAGCGTGAGAGGGCTGCTGCTGTAATGGTCATTAATTAAACAGAATTATAGATTAGCATTGCAGATGTGGGCTGGTGCTGTGCCAGGCAGGCAGGGGAACGTTGGGTGGGGGTAAGCAGGGAGGCACATATCCATCCGCGGCTACGAGCTCCAAGCAGGAGGCCAAGCCTGAAGATGAGAGAGAAAGATGCAGAAGGTGGGAGACGAGGAGGAGGTTGGCATCAAAGCGAGAGAAAGGTCAAAGTTTATTGTCCAATTCTTGGCGGCTCTGCCTTTTATGAGCCGCGGCGTATCTGAGCGAAACAGATCTGAGGTTAAAGCTCGGTGAAAACGGCGCGTTTATCAGGGCTGTAACTCTCCATTACTTTGATTTTCTATCTTCTTTTTTTTCTGTTTCATAATTGTTTAGTGCATGAAATGTTAAAAACCCAAAGAGAGCCAATTTATCAGGATGCAAAACGGCCAATTCTCGCACTGGAAAGGATGGAAACGGTTAATTATCATAGGTATTTCCCTCTCATAAAAGTGTTTGAACTCTACATCTAACCCCACGTTCAGTAGCAGAGGGAGGCTCGTTTCCATAATCACCCACGTAGTCGTATAAAAAGACACAAGGAGAAGAAGAAGAAGAGGCACGTTCGGGAGGAGAGAAAACTTCTCCATCACAGTTCATCAGCAGATGGTGACGGCTGCAGATTTGCTTGTTTTTTCCCATCAAAGCAATCCGAAATCTTCAACATGTTTAATTTGCAGCACAGAAAAATGTGAAAAATCAATCATGTTTTTGATCAAAAGACGGACAATTAATTACCAAAACTACTGATTGCCTGATTTTGTAGGTTAATCGGATAAACCTCAACCAGTTTCAGGGCATGTTTTTCACATTTTTACTGACTGTGGGCTCGTTTTTGACTGTAATATGCACCGATCAGCCACAACATCCTGACCACTGACAGGTGAAGTGAATAACATTGATCTTATTGGTACTATGTGGTGTTCTGATGGAAAACCTTGATCAGACTTAGACACCCAAATAAACATTGTCCCACAACAAACACACTCCCTCATGCTAATGGGAATCCCAAATGTCACTGCAGGAAAATGCCCCCCACCACATGGAAACAACATCAACCAATCAGGAACATGTTGAGGAA
>JAMOIN010001555.1:11845-49922 GCA_024666655.1 Dascyllus trimaculatus | reverse complement strand
GCCGACCGGTAGTCCTTCTCCATGGCCTCCCCGAACTCTTCCCAGACCCGAGTTTTTGCCTCCACAACGGCCCGGGCTGCGGCACGCCTGGCCTGCCGATACCCGTCAGCTGCCTCTGGAGTCCTATGGGCTAGCAACGCCCGATAGGACTCCTTCTTCAGCTTGACGGCATCCCTTACTTCCGGTGTCCACCACCGGGTTCGGGGGTTGCCGCCACGACAGGCACCAGAGACCCGGCGACCACAGCTCCGAGCAGCAGCTTCGACAATGGAAGTGGAGAACATGGTCCACTCGGACTCAATGTCTCCAACTTCCCCCGGGATCAGAGAGAAGCTCTCCCGGAGGTGGGAGTTGAAGACCGCACTGACAGAGGGCTCCACCAGACGTTCCCAACAGACCCTCACAACACGTTTGGGCCTGCCAAGTCTGTCCGGCTTCCTCCCCTGCCAGCGCATCCAACTCACCACCAGGTGGTGATCCGTTGACAGCTCAGCCCCTCTCTTCACCCGAGTGTCCAAGACACGCGGCCGGAGATCAGATGACACAACTACAAAGTCGATCATCGACCTCCGACCTAGGGTGTCCTGGTGCCACGTGCACTTGTGGACACCCTTGTGCTTGAACATGGTGTTCGTTATGGACAAACTGTTACTAGCACAGAAGTCCAATAACAGAACACCACTCGGGTTCAGATCAGGGAGGCCGTTCCTCCCAATCACCCCCCTCCAGGTCTCACTGTCATTGCCCACGTGAGCGTTGAAGTCCCCCAGTAGAACAATGGAGTCCCCAGTCGGAGCACTGTCCAGCACCCTTCCCAGGGACTCCAAGAAGGCCGGGTACTCTGCACTGCTGTTCGGCCCGTAAGCCGAGACGACAGACAGAGACCTGTCCCCGACCCGAAGGCGCAGGGACGCGACCCTCTCGTTCACCGGGGTGAACTCCAACACGTGGCGGCTGAGCTGTGGAGACGTGAGCAAGCCCACGCCAGCCCGCCGCCTCTCACCATGGGCAACTCCAGAAAAATGGAGAGTCCAGCCCCTTTCGAGGAGCTGGGTTCCAGAGCCCAAACTGTGCGTGGAGGTGAGCCCGACTATATCTAGACGGTATCTCTCAACCTCCCGCACGAGCTCAGGCTCCTTCCCCCCCAGTGAGGTGACGTTCCACGTCCCAACGGTTAGAGTCTGAGTCTGGGGATCAGGTCGCCGAGGCCCCCGCCGTCGACTGCTGCCCGATCCACAAAGCACCCGGCCCCTACGAGTCCTTCTGCGGGTGGTGGGACCACAGGAAGGCGGGCCCACGTCGTCCTTTCGGGCTATGCCCGGCCGAGCCCCGTGGGCCAAGGCTCGGCCACCAGGCGCTCCCTTGCGAGCCCCAACCCCAGGCCTGGCTCCAGGGTGGGGCCCCGGCTGCGCCGTGCCGGGCGACGTAACGGTCCTGTTTTTATGTCTCTTTTTTAAATATAAATTATTAATATTGTTATTATGTTTGCAATGAGTTGTGCAGAATCTTCTGTCTTTTTACAGAATCTAGATTGCGCAAAGACTTTTATTTTGGTAAATTCTACATTATACGTGCATACGTTTGACGAAATATCACAATTCTAAACTCATATTTAGGTTTTCTGGTGGAACAGCTAGGATAATTTTGCCAGCGAACTGGTGCGTCCCAGAGGTGTAGTTCAGGTACTGTAGGGAATTTCAAAACCTAACAAATTTTTCAGTTTTTACAGTTTCATTCAGTGATAAATGGTGCATATTTGGTGATTTTTTTACAAAGATAACTTGCCTTTCGAGCCTGCCGACAGGTTTCGGGGTTCTGAGGGTTAAGGTAGCAAAAGGAGGAGTTCTAATTGTGCTGTGACTGATTTATTATTATAATATACACCAATCAGCCCCAACATTAAAACCACTGACAGGTGAAGTGAATAACATTGATCATATTGGTACTATGTGGTGTTCTGATGGAAAACCTTGATCAGACTTAGACGCCCAAATAAACATTGTCCCACAACAAACACACTCCCTCATGCTGATGGAAATCCCAAATGTCACTGGATGAAAATGCACCCCACCACATGGAAACAACATCAACCAATCAGGAACATGTTGAGGAACATGACAATGGTCCAACATGTTGATCTGACCTCCAAACTTCCTACACTTCATTCTGATCAAGCATCAACAGGATGCAGTGGAACAAGTTGGATTGACACAAGCCAGAGTACCCAAAGGATCCAGTGGTTCCAGACCCCATAGGACACCCTGAGAGGTCCTCTGGTCCAATGGTTCAGAGCATTTTGGACCACATAAGGGGGACCAACACAATATCAGGCAGGTGGTCATAATGTTATGCCTGATCGGTGTAATTCATCATGAGCAGAGTTGTAATTTAGGTAGTCGCTGATGGACTTTGGAGCTTTGACCCCGCAGGAAGCCCTAAAATCTCCAGGTATCTTGTGCTATGTCTGCCCACTGTTCTCGGCAAACCTCGGGAATACTCACATTAAACACTGCACAATAAAATATAGGATGCAGTGGAACCAGTTGGATTGACAGAGGCCCCACTGCACAAGCCAGAGTACCCAAAGGATCCTGGTTCCAGACCCCATAGGACCCCCTGAGAGGTCCTCTTGCCCAAAGGTTCAGATCGCAGAACTCTACAAAATGCATAGGGAGGATATTTATTGTATTCAAACAATCAGACCAGCGTTCCCAGTCTGAGCCAAAACCCTAATTTTTCACTCAGCATAGCCGAGATGTTCTTGTGCTTCTACCAAACCAAACTAGACGAACTATATTTTAATATTTCCTTGCCGGTCAGATTTACCAGAGCCAGTCGTTTCTTTATGACCTCAGAACTGATGCCTTTTTCCTGTTCCCCCCCTGCAGGGAGCACATGGAGGGCTACCGGGACACCTGCCCAGGTGAGGTGGAAGGGTTCAAAATGGAGGTGAAGGGGCTGATCGTGAGGCTGATGCAGGTTCTGGAGGACCATTTCAAAGAGGACGTCAAGGTATGGCTCCAATACTGGTCGGTGAAAACCCAGTTCTGCTTTTCATTGACGCATTTCCTCAAAGAAAGGAGACATTTTTTTGTTGTGGTTTCTAAAAAGGGGAATTAGAAAAGGGGATACTGCCGATCTGAGCTAATCTAAAACACAATTGGGATTCCTGAAAACAGGGTTCTTCGTGTTTAACAGCCCAGTAAGGACGTGAGAAAAGTGGAACCGAGCCACTGAATGTTGATTAAAATATGATTCATGTGACCATTTTCACCATCCTGGTTTATGTTTGGTTGAATAAAACCAACACTGAAACCATTATCACCATCTGTGCTCACTTCCTCTCTGCTTTACCCACATCTGGCTGTTTCTACCTTCACTTCTGGGAAGCAGCAGCCAGCATGCACACGACAGTAAAGAACATATAAACATAAAGGGGCATGCAAAAGTCTAGAAAGTAAAGTTTGGTCCAAATTTCTGGCGTAAACTTAAAGGTGGAACTTTTTTCAGCATTCCAAGCAGGATTAGTGTTATTTTAAAATCACTTTATTCCACGTGTCTTGTTTTAGAAATCCACCAAAAATAAAAATAAAAAAACTGAAAATACAGCGCTCATCAAGTGACGAAGATATGGGGACTTTTTAACTGAACTAGGCTGAGCTGCAGGCAGTGTTTACGCAAAGCAGATAGGAGAAAGAGTCTGTAAACAAATGTAAAAAATATAACTAGTCAATTCAATTCAGTTTTATTTATATAGTGCATATTTACAACACAGGGCTGCACGGTGGCTCGGTGGTTAGCAGCGTCGCCTCACAGCTAGAAGATCTCTGGTTCACGTCCCGGTTAGGACGCCTGGGATCTTTCTGTGTGGAGTTTGCATGTTCTCCATGTGCAGCGTGGGTTTTCTAGCTTCCTCCCACAGTCCAAAAACATGCTGAGGTTAATTGAGTCCACTGGGATAGACTCCAGCCCCCCATGACCCTACAGAGGATTAAGCGGTGTACAGATAATGGATAGATGGATATTTACGACACATCATAATGCTTAACGTAGTAAGGAAGAACAGAAAACAGACAACCCAACAATCCAAAGTTGCTTTTGGATTCCCTTTGAGCAAGCAGGGGAAAAATAAAAACCTCCGACAGAACCAGGCTCAGGGAGGGCAGACATCTGCCTCGACCGGTTGGGTTGGGAGTGGGGATGAGGGGGAGGGGATAGCAGGAGAGGTCGGGGTGGGGATGGGAGGTGGTGAGACCAGAGGCTGCAGATCCAGAGACATCCGCGGAGAGAGCAAGCACAGAGTTAGTGATGTTTAAAGGTGATATATACCAGTAAAGAGAGAGGAGAGGAGAGGAGAGGAGCCCAGTGCATCATGGGAATCCCCTGGCAGTCCAAGACCTCGTCCACATGTAGCCGGGTTTTTGTGAAACCGAATATCCTGCCCCGTCCACCTAGAAAGAAACTGACATACACACCACCTCGTTTTGCCTGCCTGCCAAAGCAGACAGTGTTTACACAAAGCACACTGGAAAATACAAAATGTATGTAAACAAATGTAAACAAAAATATAACTAGTAAAACATCACTGGCATGTAGAGCAACTATTTTATACAAGTGTTGGACATGCTATTTCCAGGTTTTCACAATTTTTGTAAAATAATCAAAGAAATTCAACTATTTTTGTGTTTTTTTATGATTTATGGCGTCATAACTGTGTCGTATTGCACCAAAGACATTTCTGAATCGTGTCTAATTCTATCCACGGGACCTGCTTCTGTTGAGGTGAAAAATGAGCCGACAGTGAGCAAAAACAAAACGCCCAGAAGCTGCTTCAGGGCTCAGAGGGTGAACACGTCAACAGAAGCTGACTGTGCAGTAAAGAGCTGTTGTTTTTCCAGCCCTACCTGAGGAGGATGATGACGAGGAAGTGGCTCACCAACGACGACGACTTCCGCCACCTTTGCAGTCGGACGGAGCAGCTTTCTCAGCACTGCGGCCTCATGACGCCTCCACATGTCCAGGTGAGGAGGAGGAGGAGGAGGAGGAGGAGGAGGAGGAGGAGGAGGAGGCGGCCTGGGAAAAAGCCGCCGTGGAGATTCCAGTACTGACAAAACATGATTAAACTTGAAACCTTTACACTTACAGGAAACACCCACACCTCTAAATGATGGCGGGTTTCGTGCCAAAATGTCAAAAATGATCCGATAAAGGCCTCAGCTGGTGCCAAGCATTTACTGGCATCCTGATTAGATTAATCCTTTAGGACTCTGGGTTTGACTAATTAACTTTCACAGGAGATTGTAGGTTTGTTAGGGTTGTATTTGTAGGGTTATGACTGGTTTGATAAGCAGAAAAGATTTAAAAAGTCAGCTAAAAATACGCTGCAGCGATACGGTTTTCGTGCTGATGTGTAATTGCTTTGGAGGTAATTAAGGGAAATCCTTATTTACTTTTGTTGGCCCTCTTGGAAGTTCCAGTGAATCAGCTCGGGCTCCATTGTTTTGGGCCGGATGCTGTGACAGCAGAAAACCCTATGAGAGGAATAACGACCCCAGAAACGGGACGAATGAATAGGTGGAAGTGGAGGTGTAAGTTCAGATGATCCGATGGCCGCTGGTCGTGTGATGGATAAATAAAGACACAAACGCCTCCACTTGTATTTCCCTTTTTCTGCGGTCGTCCTGTCATTCTGCCTCATCTCCTTCTCTGTGTTTGTTTGTTTGTGTTTTCGTGGAAACAGGGGTTCGCCGGCCGATTGCACTTGCATGTGGCGAAAGAGTACGTGGGCCAGCTGATGAAGAGCAACTACTCCTGCAAGAACCGGAAGCACGAGAAGGCGGCGACCAAAATCCGTCAACAGTGGGATCGACTCAGTTATCTGTTTGAGGACATGGTAATAAAGTCTTCACTTCCTCACAGACATGACCAGCAGCTTTTCACTTTGACTTGCACAACTTAAGTCATATCAGATGTCTTTATAGAAGTCACAGTTAGTGAAACGGATCATCTGAGGTCAGTGAATGTGTCTCAGTGATTGGAGCATAAAGACTCCTGTATCTGGATCCAGTCACTGGTGAATCCTGGATAGAACTAAACCATGAAGACTAAAGAACCCTCCAAGAAACTCTGTGGAAAGGTTGTTGAAAAGCATCAGTCAGGAGATGATAGAAGAAAATTTCCAAGTCACTGAATGTCTCTTGGAGTCCAGTTAAATCCATCATCAAGTAATGGAAGGAATATGGACCATGAGTAAATCTGACTAGAGCAGGACGTCCTCAAAAACTAAGAGACTAGTGAGGGAGGCCACCAAGACACCTATGACTCCTCTGGAGGAGTTACAAGCTTCAGCAGCTGAGATAAGAGAGACTGTTGTCTGTTCTTCACCAGTCAAAGCTTTATGGGAGACAAAGAGAAAGACTCTGTTGGAAAAAGCTCAGATTAAATCTGGACTAGAGTCACCAGAAGACATGTGGAGACTCTGAAGTCAACTGGAAGAAGGTTCTTTGGTCTGATGAGACAAATATTAAGTTCTATGACCATCAGACTGGATGTTTGGCAAACACCAAACACAGCACATCATCACAAATACACCATGCCCATAGTAAAGCACGGTGGTGGCAGCATCATGATGTAAAGCACGGTGGTGGCAGCATCATGATGTAAAGCATGGTAGTGGCAGCATCATGGTGTGAAGCATGGTGGTGGCAGCATCATGACTGAAGCACAGTGGTGGCAGCATCACAATGTGAAGCATGGCAGTGGCAGCATTATGATGTGAAGCACGGTGGTGGCAGCATCATGGCGTGAAGCATGGTGGTGGCAGCGTCATGATATGAAGCACGGTGGTGGCAGCATCATGATGTGAAGCATGGTGGTGGCAGCATCATATTGTGAAGCATGGTAGTGGCAGCATCATAATGTGAAGCATGGTGGTGGCAGCATCATGGTGTGAAGCATGGTGGTGGCAGCATCATAATGTGAAGCATGGTGGTGGCAGCATTATGGTGTGAAGCATGGTGGTGGCAGCATCATAATGTGAAGCATGGTGGTGGCAGCATCATGTTGTGAAGCATGGTGGTGGCAGCATCATGATATGAAGCATGGTAGTGGCAGCATCATGGTGTAAAGCATGGTGGTGGCAGCATGATAGTGTGAAGCATGGTGGTGGCAGCATCATGATGTGAAGCATGGTGGTGGCAGCATCATAATGTGAAGCATGGTAGTGGCAGCATCATGGTGTAAAGCACGGTGGTGGCAGCATAAGAATGTGAAGCATGGTGGTGGTAGCATCATAATGTGAAGCATGGTGGTGGCAGCATCATGTTGTGAAGCATGGTAGTGGCAGCATCATGGTGTAAAGCATCGTGGTGGCAGCATGATAGTGTGAAGCATGGTGGTGGCAGCATCATGATGTGAAGCATGGTGGTGGCAGCATCATAATGTGAAGCATGGTGGTGGCAGCATCATGTTGTGAGACATGGTGGTGGCAGCATCATAATGTGAAGCATGGTGGTGGCATCATCATGTTGTGAGACATGGTGGTGGCAGCATCATAATGTGAAGCATGGTGGTGGCATCATCATGTTGTGAAGCATGGTAGTGGCAGCATCATGATGTAAAGCATGGTGGTGGCAGCATCATGATGTAAAGCACGGTGGTGGCAGCATTATGATGTGATGGTGGTGGCAGCATCATGATGTGAAGCATGGTGGTGGCAGCATTATGATGTGATGGTGGTGGCAGCATTATGATGTGATGGTGGTGGCAGGCCGAGTCAGAGCCCAGACCTCCATCCAACTTCTCTCACATTTTATAGTTTTAACTAATCGCCAATATTGATGATGCTGCCACCGCCATGCTTCACAGTGGGGATGGTGGATTGTGATCATGTGCAGTGTTTGACATTAAAGAAAGCCAAATTAAGTGAACGTTGAAAAGCAATAAAAGGGGGAAAACTTCCAAAAGTTTCACAGTAATTGTTTTTCTTTTCTAGGAGTCGCCTCACGAGTGGCTTCACCCTGCAGGAGACGACCTGAGCAACATCATCGGACAGAGGAACAAGACGGACATCCAGAACCATCTGCGGCCTTTAGTGGAGCACTACCCAGACATCAGGTTAGTAGTTTTCCAGGCACTGATGGGGGTTTTAGTTGATAGCATGATTTCCACACAAGCAAACACAATAAAAAGTGTCCCTACAGCAGTTTAATGTCATATTTAAATGACTGCAGTGTTGCTGTGTGTCTGCCAGCACGTAAACTTAAAGCTCTGCTGCAGTGGAAGCTGCAGTTGAACATGTGTCTTCCTCATGTTTGCTGTTTGGTAGTTATTAATCGACCGACTCACATGTCGTCACTGAATCTGTTTAATATTTAGCTGGTCGGGTTCAATGTCAGTTAAAACGCAGCTCTGTTTAGGGGGTTTTCACTGACCGTGCTGCTACATGCAAGTGTTTTCAAATCATCAAACCTGCCAAAAAAGAAAACTCATGAACTGAATTGAAACTGTGACCTGATGATGGAGTTATGTGGAGGGTAAATGGACCACAGTGACGAGAGGGGGACACTTCTAGATGCTGTTATCCAGTGTTGTGAGAGGCACCTGGCTGCAGACCTCCACTGTGAGGACAGGAAGTAACGGGTAAAAAAAAGGAAAGGACATTTAAAGCGTCCAGTCCGGTAGGTGGCGGTGACGCATGTGAGGTTGGTTTGCTAACCGCTAATTAAATCAAAACAAGAAGCAGCCGTTTAACGCGAGTGATCGTGACCGTTTCTCAGTAGCTGTATCTTAATTCAGGGGCTGCATCCTTTGTCGGCCGCATACTTTACATCGGTGTGACTAGGCCGTCCCATTTCATTAAAACTCCAAGACTCCTTCAAATGCGGCCGACGAATGCGTCCTTCTTTTCCACGGATTTGAAGGATGCATCCTTCATAGCCCCAAATATCCCAAGATGCATTGCGCGCCGGAGACATTTGGATCAACCGCTGGAGTTTTAGCTGCTCACAGCTGACGGAGAAGATGGATGGAGGTTTCTAGTTTTAAATATAAGTATTGTGTTACAGCTCACTCTGATAGTTACAATACAAATGTTGAAAACATTAAAGAAAAAATTTAAGAACTGATTAAGTTACGTTATTGATGTGAGCCACTCAGACAGTCTAGTTCCGTACCACCGGACAGTACAAGCCCCTCAAGTCTTCAAGTCTTCAAGTATAAAACATATTAAAAACAAAAATCACAATTTCGGGATCAAATTTAGTCGAAAAAATGAGGTAAAATTACAACACAGTTGTCTCGGATAAAAAAAATTCGACAGTCCGGGTTGCTAGGTAACCGGAGCGACGCTTCAGGACATCATGACGCAAGCAGGAAGTTCGTCATAGGCGAGACCGTCTCCTTTAAACAAATGCTCATGCAGCCTTCTAATGCAGCCTACCCGTCTTTCAAAGGATGCAGCCCCTGAATTGGGACACAGTAATGAACAGGCGCGGCCTCTAGCGCGACAGCTTCTAACAGCCTCCCAGCCTGTGACAAAAAATTTAGTTCTAAGATTGTTTGAGGCAATAAAGTGGCTGTATAAACAGCAAATCTGTGGTCAGTTTATCCAGATAAACTCTGCTTAAAATTTACTCCAACGATTTCAGAGATGTGAGTGTCCCCGTTAGACAGCTACTACCGGGCGGTCAGCGCTCACAGCTCCCCGCTGACAGCAGCCTTAGCTCAGATAGACTTTCTGAAATCTGCCGCTGGCTCTGACGGTTCTGTAGCAGGATGGAAGTAGTTTTACGGGAATCTAACGGTCACACTTTTGTTATTTAATGTCCCCGGTCGCCGACTTTGTCATTATATTAGTAATTATTGTGTTGTCTTCATTACCTGTAGTACGTCTTTGTTCTATACTTGACTGTAACTGTGCATTAAAAATAACATTTAAGGATTTTTCTGTTAGCAGGCATAAAAACTCACAATGGGGCTCATTCTCAAAATAATCACAAGTTTAATATATAAATTAAAACAATATTTACTATAAACGATGATCTAGTAGATTTTACATTGTATTGCTAAATAATTAATGCATTAGCGTGAAAATTAATTCCACCGGAAGTGCCTACGCGATTTTATTTTGGAATGCATCCCGTGCATTTCCTGTCCTCACAGTGGAGGTCTGCAGCCAGGTGCCTCTTGAGTGTTGTGGGAATGTTTCCTGCCAGCTGAGGGGTTTAAAGAAAATGCAAACAAGCCAGACAGAAAAAGCCGGACAAGTGAGTTTAGATCGCAAAAGATACATAAGTAAACTCCACTATCAAGGAAGGCCATCCACTGATCATGTTTGCTGCTTATTGCATTAAATGTCCAAACAGATTTGAGTCTCAAATAAAGGGAAACACCAGATTTGGGCCTTTTATTAGCTGCAGATTGAACATATGATGATCTCAGGAGGAGGATGACGCTGGGCTTAAAATCAGCTTCATAATAAAGAAACTGTGGATGTAAACAGCGACGGCCTTCAGCTGGTTTGTTTTGAGCTGCAGCTTCAGTTCAAGGCCAACCGTTGGTCAGAGATTCACTTTAGTTTCTAATAAACTGGCAGGTTTAGTCGAAGTGAAAGACGCTGCGACACTCCTGTGTTGAAAAGCAGCGGTTTGGTTGTAATAATAAGCTTTAAAAAGTCCAGAATGACGACACGACACGGAGCTTCCCCTTTGTGGGCTCTGTTGCTTAGAAAGATGAGAGAGAAGTGAGCAGAATGAAGCTGGACATGAATCTATGTCACTCAAATGAACTCCTGTAAATGATTTACTCAAAGCAAAGAGCAGCGAAGGTTCAGCTGCTTCCAGTGTTTACATGTGAGAGGAAGGTCCAGTTTAAACGCTGCATCTGTGAGGAGACTCTGGAGGAAGACCTGGTTTCAGAGCAACACCTGGATGAGCTGAATGTTCTACTGAACGTTCTGAACGAAGCAGTCAGATGACCTCTGGCTTCACGTTATGATCAGCTGAGTGGGACGAACATGTGACGAGTTAATTAAAGCAGAAAAACACCCTGGTGCAGCGACGATGACGAAACCTCTGAAGTTCTCACTTTCATTTTTCACAGTTACATCCTTTATGCTCAGAATGCTTCTTTAAATTTAAATCGTCTCTCCGTGAAATTGAATATTTAACCACCTTAAAGGTCAGAAAAGCCTCGACTGCCACTATGAAATCACAGAAAAATAAAATGCATGCTAATTCCACGCTATCTGTAAAAACAAAGGCCAGAACTATGAATAATATCACATGAGAAAGCTGTAGTTTTAAAATGGTAACAGGTCTTTTTACAGTGTTTGTAAGTTTGACTTTAATTGAACTAAAATAGAATTGTTTTAGAGATAAATACCTTTAATTTGATCATTTTTAACTTTATTTTTTATGCTTTTAAAACCCTCAAAAAATATTATTTCACAGATCTTGGCGATTGTTTGAAATAAAAATCAAGGACTGAAAAATGTTTATTTATTTATTCATTTATTTTAAATATCCTTTTCTTTTTAACAGATTCTCCCAGTTTTGAAAATTTTAATTTTTTTTAGCTTTCAGCTAAAATGAAATTATTTTACAGATATAGTACAATTATTTTAGCATTTTTTTTGTTTTTTTAAACATTTTTTTTATTGTTTTAAAACCAGCAAAAGATATTATTTCACAGATGTTTGCTTTGTTAAAATAATAAATCAAGGGAAGAAGCAGGAAAAGCCTCAAACTCACATAAAAAGAAAAACACATGACAGAATAAATATTACACTCAGAAATTTTCATTTATTTTATTTTATATTTATTTATTTTATTTTATTTATATTATATTTATTTTATTTTATTTTTATTTGTTTTATTTTACTTTTTTTATTTTATATTTATCTTATTTTATTTGCTTTATTTCATTTTTGTTTTATCATATATTTATTTATTTTATATTGTATTTATTTTATTTTATTTTATTTGCTTTATTTTATATTTGTTTTATTATATATTTATTTTATTTTATATTATACTTATTTTAATTTATTGTACTTTATATATTTATTTTATATTATATTAATTTAATTTATTGTATTTTTATTAATTTTGTTTTATTGTATATTGTATTTATTTTATTTTATTTTAGTTGCTTTATTTTATATTTGTTTTATTATATATTTATTTTATTTTATATTATACTTATTTTAATTTATTGTATTTTAATTTATTTTGTTTTATTTATTTTTTACTTTATTTATAATATATTTATTTTATTTATTATATTTTATAATTATTTATTTATTTTCACATAAACCCTTAACCGTTAAAGTTCACTTTAAGTTAAATACCTGTGATCGACTGTAAAAACTCCTGACTTCCTGCCACACTTTCACATTTCTCCTTGCATCCTCCATTTTTGTCGCCGCAAAAATTTTACCAGCGCTTTTGAAAACCACTGCTTTTGAATACAATCCTGCTTTTTGTTTCACATTTATGGCAAAAAAAAAAAAATCCCCCAAACATCCAGTCGTGCTTTTTAAAGTCTGTCTGTTTGATGCATTTCACTGGAAAGCTCACATCTGCATTCAAAGAGGCCTCGCAGGCTCTAATTTAAGGAATCCGCTGCGTGAGATTAGATTTAATTAGAGGAAAGCTGCAGACAGTGACATAAACACCAGCTTTGAAATGCCTGTTCCTTTAAAAACAACGAAGATCGGTGAGACGTGACTGAACCTGAAGGATGAGTTGGGATTTAGCTGCTCTGTCAGTGAGGTGAGGCTCTTCTGTCCTCTTTACTTCAACATTTCAGAGTTTTATAACCTCAGGACAACCTTATGTAAGATCTTCCCATCAGTTCCGTGAGCAGAAACAAACATGTCAGCCCTCCATTGCAACATTTCTCTGCGTGTCGTTGCCTGAAATCTGAACAGCATTTGGTTTTAATTCAAGTCACACGAAAGACGACACCAGAATTTAGCAACATGATGAGACATGCGACCTTTGTGCTTCATTTCATGTGGGATCAGTGAGTTATTAGGTCTGAGAAGTGCTGCGTCACGCCTGGTTTAAGGTTTTAGTTTAAAGAAGAGCAGCAGAATGGCCTCCTCCTCCCCCTGCATGAGGACATGAAGCCTCACAGATGTTTCCACTCATGTTGAGGAGGTTTCAGGGCAGAAAGGTTCCATCTGAGGAGGGATGGAGGTTAGAGGAGCTGAACTGACATGTCAGAGTCTCTGAAGGTTCAACAAACGACATATTAATGTTGTAAATCTGACTGACGGGTTTAGTTTGGTCACTAAATCCTGGTCGGGTTCCTTCAGACACCTGATTGGCTGAGAGCAGCGCAGGTGGTTTCATTTCACGTTAAACCTTCATCATTTTCAGGAGGTTGGCTTCGCTCAGCAGCAGACGTCCAGTCAGGTTACTGTAAAAAATAAAAGTTGTTCAACAGTTTGTTAAACAACTGACTGTTATTTTACAGTTTTATTTACTTGTTTTATTATATGGCAGATCAATTCCTATAAAATCACAGAAAAAAACTACTCATTTCCATGTTGTCTTTAAAAAATGTAAATAATATCAACATTAAAAATCTTTTTTTTTAAATGGTAACATGTTATTTTATAATGTTGGACCATAAATTCCACTGTTCCATCTTATTATTTCACAGATTTTAAAAATAATAATACTATATAATTTTGTTTTTTCAATCCTTGATTTTTATATGTATGTGTGTATATAATTTCAAATTTTAATTTTTTTTCTCAAGGATTGAAAAAATAAAAAATAATATATATTTATTATTATTATTATTATTATTATTTTTATTATTATTATTATTATTATGACAAATATTAACTATTATTGCACATTTCTCCAGTTTTGTTAAGTTACAGATAATATCTAGTATAATCATGGGGGGGAAGTATTATTTCACATATTTTTGAAATAAAAATCAGAGATTGAAAAAAAAATACATAAAATAATATACATATTAGTATGTGTTATTATTATTGTTATTATTACTCATATTTATTATTATTATATTTATTATTAAGATTATTTTTTATTTTTATTCTTATTATTACTAATATTCTTATAATTATTATTATTATTATCATCATCATCATTAATAACTGTTATCGCAGCCTTCTCCAGTTATAGATAATATCTAGTATAATCACAGGGGGAAAGTATTATTTTACATATTTTTGAAATAAAAATCAAAGATTGAAAAAATAGAATAAATACATAATATATTTGTATTTATTATTATTATTAAATATTAGTAATAATATTATTTATTCTTGTTTTTGTTATTTTTGTTATTGTTGTTGTTATTATTAACTATTATTGCAGCTTTCTCCAGTTTTGTTAAGTTCCAAATAAAATCTAGTAAAATCACAGAGGAAAAATATATTATTTTACAAAAAACCTGGTGAAAATTGTCAATAATGTTCACATCAACAATTTGTACTTTTTAAAAATATAAATGGTGATTTGTTATTTTTAAACAATTGGCCATAAAATTAGAGTATTTTTTTCTGTATTTATTTCAGAAAAAAACATCATGTTACAGATATTTTCTGTTTTAGCATTGATTTTGTGTGAGTTTTGTCAAATTACAGACGATATCTAGATAATTAGAGAACTCATAATTAATTTACTGTAAACAATGTTCACATGATTTGTTCTTTTACAACATTTGACCATGGAAGTTCAGAATTTTACTGGATTTAAATCAGAGAAAAACTTTATTTTTACAAGGATTTGTCATAACTGAAAGAGAAAAGACGATATTATTGAACTGTTGTTTTACACAGAGTTTTCCTGCTTTGTCTCGCTTCAGATAATATCAGAGTGTGAATGCACAAACTAAACAAAAGACTTTTAAATGTCTTGAAATAGAATTGTTATTTTACAGATTTTAAATTACAGATGGTCACGTCCACATCAAATATCTGTTTGATGCTGTTTCAGGCTTGTACAGTGTGTGACCTTAAACTGATGTCATTAATCTGAATCTAAATCAGCTGAACCTCTTATTTGACCGTGTTAACATCATTGTTTTAAGTATTGTAAAGATCGTATTTCTCCCACTGGACAGTCATCTGTTGCTAGGGAGAAAAAGCCTCTCCGCCAGCTTCCTGCTCTGAAGCTCACATCTTGACTTTCCATCAGAGGCCCAAACTCACTGCTAACGTGTGAAACTAAAGAAATGAGCCACGAGTCTCGGTGTGTCTGAGTGTTTCTCAGGTCCTCGTGTGCAAACAGAGACTTTCCCTCCTGGGATTCACTCAAACCCTCCTCTGGTCAGAACAACAAGCAACCAGAACATCCTCGGCTTTAAAGACTCATCAGGCTCCAAAACGTTGCGTGAGATGAGATTTCATTACCCTGGAAGTCGTCAGCAGAGACTTGTCCTCAGAGTCCCTGATTCAGACCTGATCAGTGTCTGTGATGATGATGATGATGATGATGATGATGATGATGATGAAGCTCTAGATCTAAATGGGAGTCAGATGAGTGATGAGGCAACGTTCACTGATGCAGGAAACCAAACCTGACACCAGTTTGAACCCGTCTAGTTCATCCTCCTGTAGGTCATAATAGTCCTGGTTCATGTGGAACTACAACCAGCAGCCGCTTAGCTTAGCCTAGCCTAGCTTAGCCTAGCTTAGCTTAGCTTAGCGTAGCATAAACATTGGCAACAACGGGGAGAGCCTTGACCCTGTTATACTCTCACAGGTTTATTTCACACAAAATACTACTTTCTATCCAAGTACTTAGAGTTTCAAAGTACTGTTCAGAGTTTTAAAGGTTTATTTCACCCAAAATACGACTTTATCTCTCTAATAACTTCGAGTTTTAAGGGTTTATTCTATCCAAGTCGTACTTTCTAATGAAGACGTCATGGTTTTAAAGGTTTATTTCACCTAAAATATTACTTTTCCCCCCAAGTACTTAAAGTTTCAAAGTACTGTTCAGAGTTTTAAGGTTTCTTCTACCTAAAATATTACTTTCTAGTGAAGAATTCTAGTTTTAAAGGTTTATTCCACCCAAAATTCTACTTTCTAGTGAGCAAATTATGGTTTTAAAGGTTGATTTCACACAAAATACAACAAGTTTTTAAAGTACTATTCAGAGTTTTAAAGGTTTAGTATTAAAATACTACTTTCTAGTGAGCATGTTGTGGTTTTAAAGACACCAAATACTACTTTCTGTCCAGGTACGTATAGTTTTAAAGGTTTGTTCCACCGAGAAAACTAATTTCTAGCTGGCAAATAAGAGTTTAAAGGTTTATTTCACACAAAATACTACTTTTTCTCAAAGCACTTAGAGTTTTTAAGGTTTATTCTATCCAAATAGTCCATTCTAATGAAGACGTTATGGTTTTAAAAGGTTGATTTCACACAAAATACTACTTTTTCTCCATGTACTTAGAGTTTTTAAAGTACTATTCAGAGTTTTAAAGGTTTATTCCACCCAAAGTGCTACTTTCTAGCGGGCAAGTTATGATTCTGAAGATATAACAGCTACTTTCGGTCCAGGTACTTTCACTTTTAAAGGTTTATTCTATCCAAATGGTACTTTCTAACGAAGAAGTTGGGGTTTTAAAGGCTTATTTCACACAAAATATAACTTTCTAGCAAACAAGTTATGATTTTGAAGACAGAAAATACTACCTTCTGTTCAGGTACTTACAGTTTTAAAGGTGTAATCCATCCAAATTGTACTTTTTAATGAAGAAATTATGGTTTTAAAAGTTTATTCCACCTAAAATACTACCTTTTGGCAAGCAAGTGTCCAGGTACTTACAGTTTTAAAGGTTTATTCCACCCAAAAACTACTTTCTAGCAAGCAAATTATGGTTTTAAAGGTTGATTTCACACAAAATACAACTTTTTCTCCGAGTATCTAGAATTTCAAAGGTTTGTTCCACTAATGTAGTCGTTTCAAACTAAAAAGTTATGGGTTTAAAGGTTTATTCCACCCAAAACTACACATAGTTCTATTTTTTCCAATGTATGAGCTCCATTTAAAGTGAACCAGGTGTCGCCTTGTTTTCTGGGCAAACTAAAGAGTCTGATGCTGGACTGATGCACTGATGCTGCTCGCTCTAAACACTCAGCAGCCTCTAAGAGCTCGCTGCAGTGTGCTGTGATGTGGATAAACCGGACATAAAGAGCGAGGAGGCTGAATCTCTCTGTGCTTTCTCTCGTCCACCTGCAGCAGGAAGCACCTGGTGGCTGTTCTCTACTTCAGAGGTCAGAGGCTGAGAGGCCGAGAGCACCAGCTGATCCTGCAGAGGCTGTCGGCGCTGAAGAAGGAGCTGAACGCCAACAGCAGCGACAAGAGCCGGGCTTTATTCGGAGACATGCCGGTGACGGTGAACAACGACTGTTTCTCCAACCTGCCCTTCTCCTGCTTCAGCGTCCTGCTGCCCAACAACTGAAGCACCGAGTCAAAGCTCAGCTGCAAAACCCTCCTCCTGACTGACTCTTGGCTCTTTAAACTCTGTCTGGTGATATTTTCTGTGTTGCGAAACCGACAATGAACTTATCTGAGTGTATTCAGCGGCTGATGTCGTCCTCCTCTGCAGCACAAAGCTTCTCAGTTGCTCAGTAAATATCAGAAACACACCAGTGTGTCAGAGCGTCGCAGGAAGCCACAGGTTTGTGCTGCAGACGTTCACTGAATTAGCAGATATTCGTCCATCCACAGCTGCAGAAGGAGGATTTTGTCCTGTAAAGCAGCTCAGAACGATGCTCTTGTCTCTTCTGTGCTGCAAAACTACGTTTCGTAAATATAAATTTGGAAACTTTACGGGTGTGTTTGCTGCAACGTCTCACCAGTAAAGTCAAATCCAACACGATTGGAAGCTTTAGCATTAGCGCTACTTAGCCTCCCAGCTAACGTTACCGACAAGTTCTACTAATGTTCTAGAGAAAGCGCTTTAATCAGACGTTTAAGTCCAATCAATCCACTTTATTTGTATAGCACATTTAAATAACTAAAACGTCTCCAAAGTGCTGCACAGAGAATAATAAAAACAATAAAACAAACATTTCCATATAACAACTAGCAATAAATAAACAAATACGTGCAAAAATCTAAAACAATGCTATAATGCTGCTGCGTCGTTCTCATGTATCAGGCGGCTGTCGGAGGTTTAGCTGCAGGGGATCATGAATAATGAGGGTTTTAGGGACTAAAAGAGGCTCCTGGAGAACAGGGAGGAATCTGGGCTGCAAGGACGAAGAAAAAAAAGTCATATTCAGGTTTAAAACAGACATTCCAGTGTAAAAAATGAGTCCAAAACGGCTCAAACACCTGATTTTTATAGATTCAGTTGGAGCTAGTTGACTCAATGCTTCATACAGAGAAAATAAATAAAGGATTAAAGAGTCGCCAGAGATCCTTCATGTTTCATCACTTTAATTTGAACGTGACGCAGCTGTTAAACGTTTCCAGCTCTGTGAGGATTTACTCTCTGGGAACCTTTTCCTGCTTCGACGGAGGAAGATTGCGCAACTTAGACGGAGCCGGTAAAAGAAATGAAACAGAGAATTTAATCCAGTTTCTTTGGAAAGCCCACCGATGACTGTGTCCTGACCTGCTGAAGCTACAATACTGTGCAAATATGGGAAATCTATTATCTACAAATGTGATTCATCTGTTGTGTTTGTTGAATCAGGTGCTGTTTCTATTTATGTTTCATTCAATCATTTAGTTCTTGGTGTCAGCTTTTTATTTAAACTGCTCTCATGAATTTGAACATTTAAAACATCTGAAGAGGGAATAAATGTAAATAAAGCTGTTTTAAAAGGATTTACTCTTTTGTTTTTCATTGACGGAAGCACACGAAGCCACAGCATGTAGACGCAAATTTAAAAAGTATTCGCCGGCCACTTTATTAGGTACACCTGTTCAATTGCTTGTCAACACCAATAGCTAATCAGCCAATCACATGACAGCAACTCAGTGCATTCAGGCGTGTAGGCGTGGTGAAGACAACCTGCTGAAGTTCAAACCGAGCATCAGAATGGAGAAGAAAGGGGGTTTAAGGGGCTTTGAACGTAGCATGGTTGTTGGTCTGAGGGATTTTCACCACAACCGTCTCCAGGGTTCACAGAGGATGGTCCGAGGTCAGAGGAGAACGGTCAGACTGGTTGGAGATGATAGAAAGGCAGCAAGAACTCAACCAAGGAATTCAGAACACCATCTCTGAACCACAGCAACCTTGGAGAAGATGGGCTACAGCAGCAGAAGACCACACCGGGGGCCACTCCCGTCAGCTAAGACCAGGAAACTGAGGCTACAATTCACACAGATGGAAAAACGCTGCCTGGTCTGATGAGTCTCCATTTCAGGGTCAGAACGACATGAAAGCATGGATCCATCCTGCCTTGGATCAACGGTTCAGGCTGCTGCTGGTGGTCTAATGGTGTGGGGGGTGTTTTCTTAGTACCAACTGGTTTAAACTCCACAGCCTACCTGAGTGTTGCTGCTGACCATGTCCATCCCTTTATGACCACAGTGGACCATCTTCTGATGCTACTTCCAGCAGGATGATGCTCCATGTCTCAAAGCTCAGATCGTCTCCAACTGGTTTCTAGAACATGACGATGAGTTCTCTGGACTCCAACGGCCTCCACAGTCACCAGATCTCAGTCCAGTAGAGCTCCTTTGGATGTGGTGGAACGGGAGGTTGGCATCATGGATGTGCAGGTGATGCTATCATGTCAACGTGGACCAGAACCTCTGAGGAACGTTTCCAAGTCCTTGTAGAAAGTAGGCCACGAAGAATGAAGGCAGTTCTGAAGGCAAAAGGGGTCCAATCTTAAGTACCTAATGAAGTGACAGGTGAGTCCATCTAACCATACAGGTATGAATGCATTTATATCAAAACAAGCTTCTCTTACTCTTTTATTAGCATTTCTCTGCTTTGTTGGTCTGAATTTTAGGTCACACGTGAAATATTAAGTGAAAGGCGTCTGAATCTTGTTGAAATAGGAGATTTAAAAAAATAATAAACAGTAGAATTAGTGACAAAAGCAAACAAACATGAAAACGCAAAAAACACAACTTAAAATAGATTCACCTCTTTAAACAACACTAATTAAAGTGATTATCGTCTATAAAAAGCATCAAAAAGTTTGAACTTTCGGTTCTTTTAGTGTCTTTGGATTTTAAAAAAACACACAAACAAGATTAAATTAAATTCTAATTAAATTAAATCTAATTAATTTAAAATTAATTCTAATTAAATTAAATTCTAATTAAATTAAAATTAATTCTGATTAAATTAATTTTATTTTAATTGAAATAAATTAATTCTAATTAAATTAAATTCTAACTACATTAAATTCATTCCAATTAAATTAATTCTAATTAAATTAAATTAAATAATTCTAATTAAATTAAATTAATTCTAATTGAATTAATTCTAATTAAATTAAATTCATTCGAATTAAATTAGATTAAATTCATTCGAATTAAATTAAATAAATTCTAATTAAATTTTATTTCATTTAATGAAATTTAAACTATTTTAAATTTAATTGAAATAAAATTGCACTCTGTAAGAACAGTTTCACTTCTTTATTGCAGATTTGTAAAGAAGAAAATAACAAGGAAGGGTTTAGCAGCAAAACAGCACTACAGTGGGGTTTTATTATTGTGCAACATAGAGATAATTCAAGTTTTAAGGGACTTTTTAAGGAATAAATGAACAAAAACATGCAGTAAGGCAAGTGAAGTGGCTGCAACAGCTTCGTGTTTTTATGGTTTCTCTGCAAATGATCAGATTTCAGCCACAGTCAATGAGCAAAAGTGGATGCAGTCATTGTTTAGAGACTGTGTTTGCTTGATTTGATGGATTAAGAGTAAAAATACAGACGTTTATTTACATGCATCTCAACCAGGAGGCCTCCGTACTTTAACTGGATGCATTCAAACGTCTCATGGTGAAGAAATCTTTGATCCATTTGGAGTAAAATCAACTGGAACCACAGTGTTCAGCCTGCTAGTGGGGGAACAGAGTTGTGCAACAGCGAACATGAGCGGCTTGTTACCGTAAAGAGGCAGAGATCTCTGGAAGTCTGGTCACTGGATGAACTCATGTTTGGCTCAGCGAGGGAATGAATGGACTCTCCAGAGTGATTCAGCCTGCAGCCGTCCTCCCACCAGGGTTTAATCCACTCTAAATGAAGCACTGCTGCAGGGAGGCTGGTGGGTGAAGAAATGATACCTGCTGATATCTGAAGGGAGGGAAAGGAAAAAGAAACATATTAATAAAAACCTGCTCTCTGAGGGTGAATTCAAGGCTGATTGAAGACTGTCCTGACCGGGTTTCCATTGAAAAAGGGGGCTTATCAGTTTAAATGAAGATTAAACAACGAACAGGTCATCTTAGTGTTGGTTGATGAGGTTTAAACAGAAAACTGGCAGCCTTCTCTTTAACAGATAGAACTGACTTGTATTCTCAAAAACACACATTTAACTCTCTAATCTCCCCAAAATGCCTTTATGTTACCTTTAAAAATAAATAAATGAATTACTCACAATCACAAAAATTACACCGTTGATCAGTTTTCAACTTTAAGATAGTTTGTAAATTCATTAAATATTAAAAAATCTTTGAAAATACCCGCAAATATCTGTAAAATAATAGTTTTAGCCGGTTTAAATGCAGTAAAACTGTAATTTTACAGCCAGACATTAAAAAAGAACAAATTACTCTTTAAAAAAAACAACAAACAAACAAAAAAAACTCAGATTTTTTTCAATCCTGAGTTTAGATACAGCGGTTCATCGTCTATCATTAGGATTAGATTCCAGAACCCCCCATGATAGAAAATCCACAAAATAGCAACCTCATGTTTGCTTTATTACCTCCACCAAGGAGGTTATGTGATGGCCGGAGTTGGTTTGTTTGTTTGTTTGTTTGTTTGTGTTCAAAATAACTGGAAAAGTCATGGAAGGATTTGGATGAAATGTTCAGGAAACATGTGAAATGGGACAAAGAAGGAATGATGACATTCTGGGACTGATCCGGATCACTGTCTGGATCCAGGAATTTTTTTTAATGTAAGTTTAACCAGGTGGACAATTAAATGTGGTTTACTCTAAAAGCCACCAGAGGGCACTCTTGTTTTTGGGGTAACCCCCTCTGACCACATGATATTATGGGTCTCCATACGACAGACAGACAGCGACATTGACGGAGTTCTCTATCCTTCCTGAGCGACATACGCACGGTTGGGCCGGCATTCTTATCTGTGGTTGTCTAAGAAGCTGGGAGGCTGTTAGGAGCTGCCGCGCTAGAGGCCGCGCCTGTTCATTAGGTCGGATGGGGTGAAGGCCACATTGTCGGTAGGACATTTGAACTGTCTGTAATTACATTTGTATCTGTAACGTTCCATACAAAATATGTGAACTGGGAGATTGTGTTGGGGGTGGACTGAAGGCCCTTGGTGGAGGTATGAGCTCTCTGAGTGCTTTTCTAGTTATTTATGTTTTAAGGCTTTATAAACCCTCCCCACGCTTGGGTTCGGTGCCAGAAGCCTTAGAAGGTGCAGAACGTTTGGGCTTGAAATAAATCCAACACTACACAGAGCGACCAGACGTCCATGTGAAACGGACGAGGCCAGATGCTGAACGCTGCTGTACAGAGACGGAGGAGGCTGATGCTACGGCCGCTGAGCCAATCAGAGCCCAGGATACAGAACGCAGCGCTCTGATTGGTCGCCTCCCTTCCATCAGCCAATAGCGTGCCGTGTAGCATCTCATGTGATCAAACTAGCTCAAGAGGAAGCGGACGTAGCTGCGTTTTCCATACGTGCGAGTCTTTGTCTGCTCATCTGCTGAACGCTACGTGTTTTATTTCCATTTAATATTCTTCTTAATCCGTGAAACAAAATTAGAAATATACAATTTAAAAATCAGCACAATATGGCGAGGGACGACTGTAATTTGTCTTTCAAGAAACATCAAATATCTCCCTGTACAGTCACCCCTCGCCATATCGTGGTTAACTTTTCATGGTCTCACTGTATTGTGGATTTTTAAATTGTATATAAACACGTAGCGTACAGCAGATGAGTAGATGCACGTACGGAAGCTTCCTCTTGAGCTAGTCGGTCTCTGATTGATCGGCGGTGATGGAAGCCAGTGTTTATAAGAGTGTGGGAAAGGTTTATAGGGTTTATAAAGCCTTAAAATATACATATAAATAATCAAATAAATATAACGTCACTACTTGGTGGATTTCGTCTATCGTGGGGGGTTCTGGAAGCTAACCCCCGATGGATCACTGTAATGATATTTTTGCTGATTTAAACGTATAAATCAGCAAATTTTACAGTCAAATGTTGTAAAAGAAAGAATTATCATTTGTAAAAATATAAATTTTTGGTTTGATTATCAACAGTTCAGTCCAATTTTACAGTCAACATGTAAATTAATGCTTTTTTCTGTGATTTTATTAGATGTTATCTGTAATTTTAACTCTTAAATTTTCAGTTATTTACCATTATAACTGATTTATGATTATGATTTATGCACAGGTTGAATTTTACAGTCAGGCTGTGTAAAAGAACATATTATTTATAATCAGTTATAATATACAGATTTTATAATATAGTTATACTGTTTTTTCGACCCGCAATATGTAAAATACTTTAGTTTTTGGTGATTTTAATACATTAAATTAACAAAATCTGCAAAATAACAAAACAAAAATCAGTTATTTGGCATCTGTAAAACCGTAATATTCATCTGTAATTTAACAAAACAAGGAAAATCGGTGAAATACCAGTAAACTGTCAAAACAAATTCAGTCATTTATCATTTCTCTGTCCTTAATAAACACAACTTTTCTGTTAAATATCAGTAAAATAGAGAAACGTTCAGTAAACACAGTTGAATTTATTAGTCAGACTTTGTAAAAGAGCAAATTATTAAAGCTAAAAATACAGATTATTGATGTGGGTTTGATTGTTTTTTTAAAGGGTTAACCGTAATTTTGCTTGTTATCATCTATTAATTTGCAAAACAGGGTAACATTGCTGTTAAAAAGCTGACTTTTTAGAGTTTTTACAGTGTATATCACCTTGAAAACCAGAGTTTCATGGTGTTTTACAAAAAGAGCAACAATAAAACATAGAAAAAGTCGTTATAGCTTTAATTACTGACATGGAAACACAACTTTGGCACTATTTAAATCAGAAAACGGCTCGTTAAGTTGAACTAGGCGTCAGGTCGTGCTTCAGTCTGGATGATGTTCAGGTGGAGGAGGATCTTCTCCACTGTAAACACCTTGGTTCCTGTAAAAGCTGCTCTTCCCCTCGGTTAGAAGCTCGTTTCCCCTCAGGCTGCTGTGGTTCTTGTGGCCTCTGCAGGTTTTCCTTCACACGTCGTCTCCTCTCCGTCACCGCTGATGCAGATTCATCCAGCAGCTTTCACTTTCTGCTTTGCCTCGCTTGCTTTTGCAAAAGACTCTCGTGAGCCAACGCAGCGCTTGTGACACGACGGAAACGACTGCTGCTCGGACAAAAACACATCTTTGTGCAAATGTTATGAGTGACAAAACATTAAAGCACAGAAGGACTTCCTCTTCTGAGAACAAAGAGACTAAACGGCTGCAGACCAATAAAACAGACAGAAATCTAAACACTGCCTTTAATAAAGTCCAGTTCAAGACATAAATATGATCATTAATCATTTAAATGTGTTTTAATCCTGTAAACGTGAACATAGTACTGTAAAAATGCTATATTTTGAATTAGGTTTGGTTAAAGTTCTGGTTAAAGTGGTGGTTTGTTGGAGCACTTCAGGGACCTCTCAACTCCGCTGGAAATTTGAACGTCAGCGTTTCTATGACAACTGATGATCTAGTGATGAACCTTACACTGTAAAAAATGAAATAATAAAAAATTTAATTTTAATTTTTTTGGAACAATTTACGATTACTTTTTTAAAATAACAGATAAGAACTGGTAAAATCACAGAAAATAAATATTTATTATTATTATATTGTGTTATACACTAAATATGTTTTATTTATTATTTTAAAAAGGCAAAAAATTGTACATAAAGTCTACATCAAAAATCTGTATTTCTTTAAAAAATATTCTTTTAAAGCATTTAAAAGTAAAATTACTATTTTTAATTTAAAAATTTAATGAAATATAAATGATGTTTTAATAATAATATTTTAGTTTTCTGCTAAATCAGCAAAAAAAAAAACACATTATTTTTCAGATATTTGCCATTATTAGGAAGAAAAAAATTTTTTACAGCTTTTCAATTTTTATAAATTTACAGATAATATCCAGTAAAATATCACAGATAAAGTCATTAATTTACCAAAATAATCAGGCCCAAACTTTAAATAATCTCCGCATCAAAAATATGTATTTTTGCAATTAATAATTCATTATTTAATTAAAGTGTGACAGTAAAATTACACAGCTCTTCCTTGTTTACGTCAGAATTTTTTTTTGTTATAATAATAATAATACGTATTATTTGTATTGTACTTTTCTGGACACTCAAAGACCCTTTACACGCAAATAATAAAAACAACAACAACAACAAAAAAGTATTTAAAAGAAAGTTTTTTTAAAGTTATTTTACCGACTGACAAATTGACCATTACAACAGGCTAAGACTGAACATCACATCCACATGTCAGTAGAATTACGATATTTTACTGTATTTAAATCAGAGTAAAAAATATTGCAGGTATTTGTCTTTCTATCATATTATGTTATATATATATATATATATATATTTTTTTTTTATTTTTTATTATACTTTAATTTTTTCTAATAGATTTATATTCTAACATATTATTTTTACTCTTGCTGCCAGATTTTCTTTTACATTTTTTCCAGTGCATGTGATGGAATGAAAACCTCCTGCAAGCATCTGTAAAGTAGCAATATTTAGTGGCTTTAAATGCAGTAAAAATACAATTTTACTACAGTATCTGTGGTCACACACAGAAAACGAGGGAATTATGGTTTGTAAAAATATTCTTAAAATTAAAATTTTGATGTGGATGTTATTTGGAGTTTTGGCCTGTTTTGTATTTTCAGGGTTAACATGTACATTATTATTTTATTCAGTCATTTTATTAGCAATGTGTAATCGAAGAAAACTAGTCAAATCTGTAAATAAACAACAAATGACTGCATTGGTTGTAATCGATGAATCTGACGATCCAGAATTAAACTTATAGGTATCAACTTGATCATTAGGACTAATTATAATATACATTTTTTAAATAATGAAATTGTTTAACTGTTTTTTTTAAACAGTTAATGGTTATTTTACGTAGTTTTCCTGTAAATTACAGATAAAAACAACTAGAAAAATAAAAACACGTTCATGTTCAGGTCGTACATGAAGTGATTATTTATAAAGGCGCTGTTCAAAATGAAAAATGAAAGCTGTTGTGGTCGAAGCACCGAAAACTAATTTAACTGCAGACTTCCACGTCTCCTGAGGAAGTGAAAATGTTCTTTGACGTGTTGTATTTGTAGAAGGTGAACTCAACGGGGCGTTTTTCTGTGAATAAGAAGTGTTATTGATGAAGCCTTGGGTGAATGTTAAGTGACTGGAAGTAGAATGGAGGCAGGTATTTATGGATGTAATGTGTCTATGAAAGGTAGTTTGAGCCTCAAGAGTCGAGTTTAAATCAAAATTATTACATAAAAAGTCAGAATTAAGCCAAAATAAATGTGAACTATTGGACAAAACGTCAAATTTGAGACATAAATATAAAGAAATATGATATAAAACCTAAATTCTGACTGAAAAATGTGCATTTATGAGAAAGAGTTGATAGTTTTTGCAGGATAAGTGATGAAAACATGTTGGAAATGGTTGCATTTCGCCCCCAGTGAGCTTTTTCAGTGTGCAAACTGAACACTTCCTTCATTACATGCAAACCTCCCGTGCGTTCACATCGTCGGTGCAGCCGCTCAGAGGAAACATGCAAAGGTGCGTGGATGGATGAAAGCACGTCGCTGTTTCTCACAGTCGGGCTTCAACCAACATCCTGACTTCAGAGCGTCGGTTGCATCTTCTCTTCGCTGCCGTTCAGACGAGCAGACTCACCTGAGCCATGTGTTCGACGCTCCGCAGCTGCGTCCCCTGCAGATCCTACAGATTCAAAGGTAAGAAAAGCTGTTTTTAACTCAGAAAGATGCAGCTGGAAGGAGGGAAGATGTCAGCAGTGACCAGAGAGGTGACGTAGACATGGCTGACAGACCAAACCCAAACAGAAATCACATACTGGAATCACAAACATGGTAAAATATACACCTGAATGCCTTTTAAATGGCATTTTATGCATGAAACAATGCTGTGTTATTGGAGTTTGGTCTGAAATCTACATGATTGTTAGACATCATGTTGGATATGATGCACAAAAGCTGCAAAACACAGCAACACATACTGTGAAATGTTCCTTTAATGAGCTTTTAACACCAGCTTCTGTGATATATTGATTAAATTTAACCATTAATGTGATTAAAAGAAGTCTAAATTTACTTTGCATGGACACAAAACATGGACTAGTTTCAGCATTAGCTAAACTGCTGTGTATAGATTAATTGTGATGTTGCTTAAATACACATTTTAAACAGCTTTCATTTGATATAAAGCTTTAAAAAATGTAAACATGCAGCAAAAAGTTCCTTTTCTGACTATTTGAGGCAGATTTTTGTGATATATTGATTAAATTTAACCATTAAAATCAACTAAATTTATTTTGCATGCGAGCAAAACATGCACTAATGTCAATATAGCAGCTAAACTAATGCTAAAATACACAGACTTTAACCAGCTTTAATGTCGACAGGCACTAGAGCGTGGTGTTAATTGGGTCAGTTGATGTCTTTTTCAAAAAGTTTCTGAGTAAACAGCTGACAGGATGTCGAAGCCGGTGTTAATCGTGTCAGTTGGTGGCACCGTTGGTTGGACATCATATTTTATACCTCTCCATCACATCGGTTTGAATCCCCTCACTGTACTGAACAATGTGTGTCTTTTATTTTGACCAGCACGTTTGGTTTTGCCGTCTGTAGATGACACTGACATGATGTAGGCTTCATGAACCAGAGATGTTTAAACTTGAACACCCAATCTGGCCAGAGAAGCTGGAGCTGGCGAAGGCCGTGGAATAGCTCGAGTGGGGGGTCGAGATGCAGAGCGGTCCAGCAACGTCGGGGAAGGAGGGCAGGAAGCAAATCGGGAGCCAGCAGCAGTGAATAATGGCTGTGGGGAGAATCCGGGTGGGCGTCGGGGTGCAGTTAGGGTGACTGCAGGCAGAGGGGATGCAGGTGAGGGAGAGAGAGGGCAAGCAGGGGCTTAAGAGGGGATCCTGACAAATAGCATCAATGAGACAGAAAAGCTACCAAAACATCCTGTTTATGGACGTCTGTCTGTCAGTTCATCCACCCTCCATGTCTTCCTGCCTGTGGGGGCGGACTGACCAATCAGGAGGCTCCTTGCATCTTTCAGAGGAGGCCCCGCCCACGAGACTCACGGAGAAACACAACATCTGGAAACACATCTGTAGTTTGAGAGAATCATTTTTGATTTGTAAGAAAAGAAAGTGGATTCATCAGGATACAATTTGAATCCCAAATATATTTAATTTGTTTATCAGCTTTTAAAAAAAAATTTAAATCTCAATTTTATTTGTGAACTTTTTATTTGTTTTCAAATCCATTCTTTTTGGTCGCATGATAAAAGCACAAAATTCACTCCTTAGAAATACTAACTGACTTTTGCATGAGCACAAACATGGATTATACAGATGTACATGTTAGAATATACAGACTTTAAGTAGCTTCAGAGTCAATAAGCACCACTAGTCTGTTGAAATGCACCAAAGTTAACACACAAAAGTTAAAAAAAATGTAAACATACAGCAAAAATGTTCCTTTTCTGAGTATGTTTTGGCAGATTTGAGTCATATTTTGATTAAATTTAGCTGTAATATCACAAAACATTCACTGACTTCTGTATTAGATTAACTTTAATATCATATAGAGGAAGTGGGATCAAATCAAAGGACTGGTTTGAGGTTCTGTCTTCTTCCAGGTCAACACAGGTGGGACATTAATCATTATTTACACTTTTAAATCACCACTGATGGACCTCAAAGAGCAACAAGGCCTGGTATGTGCAAAAATTCCAAATATACAGGACAGAATGTGGGTTAATCACGATTGAAGAAGGAGATCTGAAAGTGTTTCAAAGAAGTGAAACGTGTGGCAGCAGCTGGGAGGTACAGGGATGATCCACTCGGACTGAAATATGATGAACTGAAGACGGAGAAAGAGCCTGAGTCACGTTTGACTTTGTCATGTTTGGGTTGTTTCCTCATCGTGAACATATGGAGAGTCTCAGAGCATCGTGTGTGAAGAACCACGACGATGACGTAAGATGTGCTCTGTGGTCTGCTGCCAGCCTGGTTAGAGTCTGGTTAGAGTCTGGTTGAGGTCAGGATCGACTGTAAATCAGGTCTTAGAGTCTCACAGTTTCCTCCTTCATTCCTGAGGAGCAGCAGATGTTCCTCACCAGAGCCACCGAACATAAACTCGGCGTGTTTGAGGCTGAAGAAACGACTGACGCTGTTGTTGTTGTTTTTGTGTCTCGTCCTTCAAAACAAAAACAAGGAAATCGTCCTCGAGGCTTCGTCTCAACACGTCGAGCTGCAGCAAAACAACACATTTCACTGCATGTAAAAACAAACATGTTTAAACCTGCACCGTTAAAAAACAAACTATGTAAAAAAAAAATACATACATACACGCTTACATACCTAAATAAATACATACATACATACATACATACACACATACATACACACATACATACATAAATACATACATACATATATACATAAATAAATGAGCAGCAATGGTACCAAAAAAAATATGTTAAAAAATGGTGAAATTCACGTGTAAATTATTGATATTTTCGGCCTATTTTAATACAGTTTAATTTGTAAATTAATACTTATTTTAAACTGTTTTTCAATCTTAAACATTATATTTTATTCACATTTTTATTCATATTTTAACACGGCAAACATCTTATAAATATTAGTACGTCACAGAAGTTTGCCTTTATTTTTGTTTATGTCAAATACAGTAAAAGACAGGATTGTTTTACAGTGACATTTTGTAAAACAGTGTCAGGTGTTTCTGTCAAATAGTGACATTTTTGCTGATTTAGATACCATGAAAATATATATAATAAAAAATTATATATATATATATATATATATATAGTCAAAAATTATGAAAAACAAATTATCAATTGTTAATTAGTTTTTGTTTATTTGTTTTTTACAGTCAACACATAAATTAATTTTTTTTCTGTGATTTCACTGGTTGTTACCATAATTTAAATATAAATTCAAACATAAAACCATTTCACTTTTTATACCATTGGGAGCCACAAGTTGCTTCCAATGGTAGATTAGCGCCTTGCATGGCAGCTCAGTCGTCATTGGTGTGTGAATGTATGAATGAAAAACACACTGTAAAGCACTTTGGATACCATTAAGGTAGAAAATATATAAGTGCAGACCATTTACCATTTACAATCAAACAGTATAAATGTATATCATATATCATGGTTATCGGTTGTGAAGGAACAAAATACTGATTTTTGATGTGCACATTTTTACAGTGTTGGCCTGATTTTAACAGTTAACATGTAAATTATTACCTTTTCTGTGATTTTACTATAATATTTGACTTAAACAGGTAAAAGTTGTGAAATACCAGAAACTGATCCAAGCATTACCGTTAAAAATAGTTAGAAAGCACAACTTTTTTACAGTGTATGCAGCTCTCCTCCTCCTCCTCCTCTTGGTGCTGTTGACCTGTTGGTGGCGCTAGACTGACCCTGAGGGGAAACCAGGGTTTACCGAATCTTTGTACAGAGTTTCATAAGAAGTGGAAACATCTCAGTGTGGACTGAAGAGCAGCAGGATCTAAAAACAGAACAGAGTGTGTGTGTGTGTAGGGGTGAGTGTCTGTGTGTGTGTGTGTGTGTGTGTGTGTGCGAGTGGACTTTCCGCTGCTCTATCTGGCAGCAGGAGGAGGAGGAGGAGGAGTAGGAGGAGGAGGAGGAGCTAGCTGCTGGCCTTTTAAAGCTCTCCCAGCTCTGAGCAGCTGCACTCACCAACAGCAGCGACTGGGATCAGGGTGAGTAACAAACATCTGCTGTCCAGATGTTTATCCACCGTCTGGACGGGTCGATAGGAGCTCCTTCTAAAGACAGACACCCGCTTTACCTTCCAGTAAACATCTGATTAGCTTTTCTCTTTAGTAATGTAGTTAAATCAACATGTTTTTATTCATTATTAAGGCTTTTATCATGGAAGATGTGCACGTTTTTATTGCACGTCCACATGTTGAGGCTTTTACTCACTTTTACTTGCATGAACTTCAACATTTGTTCTCTACTGATCGTTTTAAATGTGACGTTGATGAGTTTCATGCACAACTATCAGACACCGGAGTGTTAACTTGGTGATTTAGTTGAATTTAACCCATTTATTTAGTGACTGACTGGATAAAAAGTGCTTTTAATTGTAGTTTTCTCAACAGTTTACTGCTGTTTTACAGATTTTCTTCCTGTGTCGTTAGGTTGCAGATAATATCTATTAAAATCACAGAATTAAAGTAATAATTTACATGTTAACTGACAGAAAACTGCTTTGTTTTCTCACATTTTTTAAAAAAATTATAGATAAGATCCAGTAAAATCACAGAAAAATTATTAATTCCCATGTTAACCATTAAAAAACAGGCCAAAACTGTAAATATTGCCCACATCAATAATGTGTATTTTTTCTTTTTTCTTACTAATTTTTAATTTTTATTTATTTATTTTTACATTTGGCCTTAACATGACAATGTTTTTTTTTTTAATTGCCGTGTTTAAATTTTTAAAAAAAATAATATTAAAGAATAAAAAATTGTGAATTACATTTAACTGTAATTTTACATATTTTCCTTGTTTTGTTAAATTACAGATAATATCTAGTGAAAGTATTAATTTACATGTCAACTGTAAGAAAACAGGTCAAAACTGTAAATAATGTCCAAATCAATGATCTGTATTTTAACAAATGGAGATTCATTCTTTTACAGGATTTGACTGTTAAATTATTATTTAAATCAGCTAAGAATTTAACTACTTTGACTACTTTTAACTAACTTTTAACTTTGAACTACTTTTATTCTTTGAAATTGATTGACTTTTTGAAAAATGGTCTATAAATGCAGTGTATTATTATTATTATTATTACCATTATTAATATTATTATTATATTTGCTCTTGTTTAAAAGAATAATATTTAATTAAGGATTGGAAAAAAGTAAACACATTTTAAAACTTTTATTTTCCCTGTTATATTAAATTACAGATTAAATCTAGTATTTTTTAACAGTATTACTGTAAAAAAAACTGCAAATAATGTCCACATAAAGAAATCTGTATTTGTTCTTCTACAATGCTTAACCATAAAATTATACAATTTTTGCTGCTTATAAATCTGCCATAAAGTAATATTTTACAGACATTTGCTGCTATTTGAAAGAAAATTTATCTATAAGGATTAAAAAATTGTTTAAAAAAATATTATTTTATAGATTTTTCCTGTTTTGTTAAATTGCAGATAATTACTTATAAAATAACAGAAAAAATATTAATTTACATGTTGAAAGTTTTTTTTAAAAAGTACATTAGATCCACATTAAGAATCTTTTATTATATTTAGTATTTAAACACGTTGTTATTTTACAGATATTTACTGTTATTTTCACCATTTTTACTGTTTTCATAAATGGCATGATTATTTTAACATATTTTTTGTTTCACTCTTTTAGTGCCACATCTTTACAGGGTTTTTTTTACAGTGCATGTTGTGTAGCTTTACGTTAATCTTAGCGTTATTCCCAATTAACTGATTTACATCAACCCTTAATTTGCAATCATTACTTTGAAGGACTGTGTTGACATAATAATGTTGCTTTAAATTAGTATTTTGTGTGATTTAAACTCAAATTTCTGCTGTAGTTGATTTTAAATTGAGGTAACTTAATGAAATCAGCTCAGTAACTTATCTGTTCTTCACCAAGACGTCAGGGTTTCATGCTAACACTAGTAAATGGTAAATAACACTGGGTTTTTATATTCTCATTTCTGTTGCTTTAAATTTGACTCTTTCCTCCACTCAGATTTATCAGAGCCTCTCTCGGTGTGTTGGTCCCGTTTTCCCGCCTGGATGAGGATTAGAACTCGGTCGAACTCGTCGGATGGCGGCGGCTTCGGTCCGAACCTTCTGCCGGATCAGAGCAGCAGATCTGCAGGTCAGAGATGGTTCAGAGGGAGACTCCAGAAGCTGTGGAGAAGCCCGGCAGCTCCGGCTGGTGTCGGTGGACCTTCTGCACCTGATGGACCCCAGATAGTGACTGAAGAGGAGCCTCCAGTCGGTGAGAAACACTGAAAAACATCCACAAACTGAGATAATAATCCAATTCTCTGGAGGAAAACGTAACATTTTAGGGACAGAAAGACGAATAGATGCTGTTTAGTGTCAGTTTGCAATGACTTGGGTTAACATTATAAGCTAAACACTAAGCTAACTGCTAGCTGAATGAGTATTGATATTAAAGCTAACTCCTAGCTGATCTAGTATTGATATTAAAGCTAACTGTTAGCTTAACTAGCATTGATAATAAACTAACTATTAGCTTAACTAGTATTGATAATAAACTAACTATTAGCTTAAGCAGCATTGATAGTAAAGCTAACTGTTAGCTTAACTAGCATTTATAATAAACTATTAGCTTAACTAGTATTGATAATAAACTAACTATTAGCTTAAGCAGCATTGATAGTGAAGCTAACTGTTAGCTTAACTAGTATTGATATCAAACTAACTATCCGCTTAAGTAGCATTGGTATTAAAGCTAACTGTTAGCTTAACTAGCATTGATAATAAACTAACTATTAGCTTAACTAGTATTGATAATAAACTAACTATTAGCTTAAGCAGCATTGATAGTGAAGCTAACTGTTAGCTTAACTAGTATTGATATTAAACTAACTATTAGCTTAACTGTTAGCTGCAGCTCTGAGTATAATCTACATTTCTTCTAGTCAAAGCTTCCTGTTTGTTTTCCAGGCAACACATCCAGGAAATAGCATTGATAGTAAAGCTGACTGCTAGCTTAAGTAAGATTGACAGTATAGCTAGCTGTTAGCTTAAGTAGCATTGGTATCAAAGCTAACTGTTAGCTTAAGCAGCACTGATAGGAAAGCTAACTGTTAGCTTAACTGGCATTGATAGTAAAGCTAACTGTTAGCTTAAATAGTATTGATTTTAAAGCTAACTGTTAGCTTAAATATTATTGGTATTAAAGCTAAATGCTAGCTGCAGCCCTGAACATAATCTACAAATTTTCTAGTAAAAGCTTCCTGTTTGTTTTCCAGGCGATACATCCAGGAAGTAGCATTAATAGTAAAGCTAGCTGTTGGCTTAACTAGTATTGGTGTTAAAGATAACTCTTAGCTGAAGCTCCTAGTATAATCTGCAAGTCTTCTAGTAAAAGCTCCCTGTTTGTTTCTCAAGCAATACATCCAGGAAGTAACACTGATAGTAAAGCTGATTGTTAGCTTAAGCAGCATTGGTATTAAAACTGTTAGTTTAAGTAGTATTGATATTAAAGCTAACTGTTAGCTTATGTAGCATTGGTATTAAGCACAACTGTTAGCTGCAGCTCTAAATATAATCTGCATTTCTTCTAGTAAAAGCTTCCTGTTTGTTTTCCATCCGATACATCCAGGAAGTAGCACTGATAATAAAGCTAATTGTTAACTTAAGCAGCATTGGTATTAAAACTGTTAGTTTAAGTAGTATTGATATTAAAGCTAACTGTTAGCTTAAGTAGCATTGGTATTAAGCACAACTGTTAGCTGCAGCCATGAATATAATCTGCATTTCTTCTAGTAAAAGCTTCCTGTTTGTTTTCCAGTGATCCCCACGTTTGAGCAGAACCTGGAGGACCAACATCTGCGTGAAGCCGGCCAGATGCTGATAGAACGAGAGCAGCGTCTGTTCGGGGAGATAACAGAGTCCGAGGGTCTCACATGTCATGAGGAGGAAGTAGAGAAACTGGCTGCAGACCGAGGACTCCTGGAGAAGCTGGTGTTACAGACTCTGATGCAGAGTTTCTCGGTGGAGGTCGACGCCAACATGGCGGCGGCCCTCAGGTCTGCTGTGGAGGCCATCCAGCAGGAGGAGCAGCAGGACCAGCTGTGGAAGCAGAACCGGAGGAATCCCCCGTCCTGGAGGCCCAGCGGCTGGAGGAAGAGCCACGACTCGACGCTGCGCCTGCTGGTGGAGGACCGGCTGGACAACCCCAGGACTCCTCCCGCCAACCAGCAGTCGTCCCTGCAGGCCGACATCCAGAGCATGGGCCGGCAGCTGAAGGACGACCTGCTGCTGGTGGTGAAGGTCCTGAAGAGCTGCTACCCTCCACACATGGACGTCTGCAACCTCTACGCCAGGATGTTCCACCAGAGCCTCGGCGCCAGGCTCAGGAAGATCGCCGACTTCGGTCTGGATGATAAGGACTGTACCTTCCTGCTGCGCTGGGTCAACGAGTACTACCCAGGGTGAGTGAAGCACCGCCTCATGTCAGGGGTTCATTCTGGAGCCTGAACATGGAGACATCTGCCTCAACAGCTACAATCAAACAGAGCTATTTACATCTTTAATACTAATCTGAAAAGTAAAATGAGTCATTTCACTTTTTTTGGTGTGTTTTGAGGCTTTAAGTGACATTGTTGTTGATGTTTACGGTCTCCAGAGGATACATCGTTATGTTTTTAATGCCCACTGCTCCTAAACATCCACATTATAGAAGAGATACTGTTTTATTTATTCTAGAAAATAGTCTATTCTGCATTTTATTTTTCATAGTATGTCATGCTGCTACTTGTACTGCAGTAGAAGATCTAAGTACTTGTTCCACTACTGCGTCTCCAGCAGCTTGAAATAGGATCTTTGATAGCAAAATTAAACCTTTCATGGATGTTTATGACCTCCAGAGGATAGATCGTTATTTTTGTGGTGGTCACACTGTTTAAAAAAAAAAAAAAAGACAGTTTTAAACTCTCCTTTTTGTATGTTTTTATATTTAATTATATTTTATGTAGTTTTAAAAATATTTTTAAAGAATTTATTGTTGTTTTACAAAATTTTCCTGTTTGGATAAATTACAGATAATGTCTTGTAAAATCTCAGAAAAAAGTGTTAATTTGCATGTTGACAGTAAAATAATAATAATAATAATAATAATAATAACAACAATAATTTACATGTTTGATTTAATTTACATCTTGACAGTTAAATAATAATAATAATAATAATAATAAAAATAATAATAATAATAATAATAATAACAATAATGTACATGTTTGATTTAATTTACATGTTGACAGTAAAATAATAATAATAATAATAATAATAATAATAATAATTTACATGTTTGATTTAATTTACACGTGGACAGTAAAATAACAACACCAACAATCATAATAATAATAATAATAATAATAATAACAATAATGTACATGTTTGATTTAATTTACATGTTGACAGTAAAGTAATAATAATTATAATAATAATGATAATAATAATAGTAATTTACATGTTTGATTTAATTTACATGTTGACAGTAAAATAATAATAACAATAATAATAATAATAATAACAATAATAATAAAACAAGCCAAAACCATACATAACGTCCGAATCAAAAAAATATTTTTTCATAAATAGCAATTCGTTCTTTTGAAATATGGCCCCCTTAAAATAAATTGTATTAGTGTATTTAAATCAAATAATAATATAAAATTATTTTTCAGATATTTACTGTATTTATTAGGGCCCGAGCACCAACGGTGCGTAGGACCCTATTGGATTTGTATTCGTTTTTATTAGGGCCCGAGCACCAACGGTGCGTAGGACCCTATTGGATTTGTATTCGTTTTTATTAGGGCCCGAGCACCAACGGTGCGTAGGACCCTATTGGATTTGTATTCGTTTTTATTAGGGCCCGAGCACCAACGGTGCGTAGGACCCTATTGGAATTGTATGCGTTATTAGGGCCCGAGCACCAACGGTGCGTAGGACCCTATTGGATTTGTATTCGTTTTTATTATTATTATTTTTCTCCTGACGGAAGAACTGCATTTTTGAGGGCCTAAACGCGCTCAAAAACTCACGAAAATTTGCACACACATCAGAAGTGGCGAAAAATTTTATATTTCATGGGAGCTGCACATGTGTGTGGCAAAATGGCTCTATAGCGCCACCTTGAAAATTGGGTTCTATGGGAGTTAATACGGCTAGTTTCATGTAACCCTACAAAATTTGATACACATGTGCACCAAGACAAGACAAACAAAATTGCCTAATCAATCCATCAGCAAAAATGTACAGGAAATCCGCCATTTTGCTTTATATTTCTGATTTTTGCTCATATTCAAAAGCTATAACCGCACACAGGGTAACTCCAAGACAGCTGAAATTTGGTCAGTATATACAACAGGGCTTCATGATCAA
Source organism: Dascyllus trimaculatus (assembly GCA_024666655.1). Lineage (NCBI taxonomy): Eukaryota > Metazoa > Chordata > Actinopteri > Pomacentridae > Dascyllus > Dascyllus trimaculatus. The sequence goes on along the minus strand of JAMOIN010001555.1, from coordinate 12,242 downwards.
AAGTTATCAAAACGCTCCGCAAAAGTCTGAGGGCGTGGGCGTGGCGGCCTCCTGAACTTTGATGTCTCGCCATGACTACTAAAGTGTTTATATCTCAGCTGTACATGATCCGATCTGGCCCAAATTTCATGTGCTGGACATAAGTCCACTTCTGAACACATCCACATTTTAAAATTTAGTCATAGTCATAGCGTCACCTAGTGGTAAAAGGATTCTCTCTGACGAGGACATTTGTCCTTACCACTGCTCCATACTTTGTGATATCATCCTGAAATTTGTCCAGTATATACAACAGGCCTTAAAGATGAGAAGTTATCAAAATCTTCCACAAAAGTCAAAGGATGTGACCGTGGTGGCCCTCTGACCTTTATGTACTTTTACCATTGTACAGCAGCTC